>JABMIG010000011.1:356944-615469 GCA_013187285.1 Cyclotella cryptica
CCTTGGTTGCCATGAAACAGAGCTCACTTGCTGGAGTTCTCGTCGTCGGGAGAACCATCTCCTTGATTCGAAAAATGCAGCCATCAAGCCGGACTCCACTACTCCCCACAGCATAATCCCGCGCTGCAAAACAAACATGACAACCGTCCTTTCCATCCACCTGAACACTCTACCCAGCGAGATGACTTCCATCAACCAACCACACATGAATCGGCATCCCTACACCATAGAACAAACTCTCCAAGACCCAAAGTTACCGCATCCATAAGGATTGCGGACACATTTATCTGTAGGAAGGAATCCCACCAAGATGATTCAAAACATGTTTTTGTTTTGTCCGTGTGGCGGATTGTCGTGTTGTGTGGATGTGATGTGCCTGCATGTGTAATGGATGTATGTGAGAAATGGCATATCTCGAGAACCAGAAGGACTTACGGAGAGCTACACATATAGGTGTGTTGCTCTACACAAGCAGAATGCATTCTGCTTGATCTAAAAACATAGAGGGCAATTAACTAAGTCAAAAATACTAATTTCAAGACAAATTGGTTGTATGGATCTTATAATACAATGGGACCTATAATACAATTTTTACGGTAGATTACTATTACTCATTTCTGGTTTCTATGTCATTTTGTGCTCATTTGGTGATGCATATATAACTGGGCCTTTAGAAAGGAATAGTATGTCTGTCTGTCACAAGGCAAAAATTGTCGAAGATACCTTTTTGGTGACACAAATATCATAGACCAATGAAAAGCTCTTTTCCTTGTTTTGCAATGTTGTAGGAATGATGTATGCTTGTAGGTCATTGGGTTGTTATTGTCGTTTAAACTTGACCTCTCAAAAAAGAATCGATCCATTGATCACTGTTTAGAACTCAAGTGTTTTTTTCATAAGATACCACAAACATGTTTTTTGCTGGAAAATGTTGTTTGATAGTAACAACGGATGCATTGACTTTTTGCTTGTCAATGGCCCTGACAGAGGCCAAAAATCTGCCTTACTTAGTACCATTAGGTAGTAAAATTAAAAAGAATCTTTTACCTAAAATAAAGAGGTGGAATCCCAAGTGGCAAGGACTCCTCAGGAAAAGGGCTCCACTTCCCCTGATCCCAGATGCATGGACTCCCCACCACGGAAGTCCATAACCCCAATCAAGATAACACCTTTGAGAAGGGTACAAACATACCAACATTGTGCAGAATCTACACAAAGTTCATTTCTGATGAATGAGAAGAAAAGGGATTAGCATTGCCCTTCCATCCTCATTTTTACATAAAAATAAGCTCATAAAAATAAAACATTGAACCACGTTGATCTACCTCTAAAAATCAATCTTAATATTTTAGTGACTCAAGGGCTCGGGTCAGGCCCTAGCAAGGTAATTTTTTGTACTATTCCTTTCTAAAGGTCCAGTCTAATATTTAAATGGACTAAAACAATAGGATCACAGAGTATTGTAGCAGCAGTATCATGATGCCGAACCCACCAGACAGTGTATTACAAACAATTCATTTTGAGTTCAATGCAAACCAAGTAACTTCAGTATCCTTGCACAGAAACGCATCAAAATTCAAAATGTATGAATGAATGGCTTCTTTCCAACCCTTCATATTTAACCAACAATAACTTACCAAAGAACACCCAAAAATTGAAGTAAGACACTACTCAAAAGAAGCAAAGAAAGATTTTTCCAACAATATATATTTTTGTAAATACTTTTCTACTTGATCAGATGCATGACAATGACAAACAGAGTGCATGTGTTTCCATTGATTCAATGGACTTCTTTTGACTGTATTTTTGTCCTTTTTCAAATGAAAATTGATATTTATGGGGATAAAAAATCAAACTTGTGACCACTCATTTTGAGGTGCTAAGACAGGAAGCAACCATGGTTGACCAGTCAAAGAAATTCATTGAGAGTTATGTTTAGTCATTTGATGGAAAGTATACATCCCATGATGACCTTTTGGTAAGGTATGAATGGTACATTTACACTATATTATGTCTAAAAATGAAAAAAACAGCTGCAAAAATTGTTTGACTGTGAGCAAGATGTGACTGTGAGCAAGATGTGGCATTAGGTCATGGTAAATTGCGTGATCAAAAAACGGGGCAGTAATATGGAGCCCTGTGACTTCGTCAGATGGAATCAAATAAGTTCGGTGTTTTGTCTGACAAAACAGATTGGGGGTATGTTCAAATACAGATGTGAATATAGGATGAAAGGTATCCCATTTTGCTTCCAATCTGACAGGAGATTGTTTTAAACTCAACTTACAAAATCACATTCGCTGTTTGTATATATTAAAATCGACCACCGTCAGCTGTGCTAAGGCTCTGCAGTATAGGTCAACATAACAAATCCTGTGGTTCAGGGTTCTATTCCCTCTTTTATCAGTTTGCACTAGTGGTCAGTAGAGGGGGCTATGAGACAAGTGTAATTCATATAAGATCCATAGTAAAAATTCAAGTAGGCAGGTCAGTCAAAAACTATACTTCCCACCATTGCAACAGCAAAGTTGGAACAGATTTGGAAAGCTGACGTTGCGCTCTATCCAGAAAACCTATGACATGGTGGTGTCACAGTTTGGGAACAGGATCTTTGAAGCCCTCAAGTATGATGTGTGAAATAAAAAATTCTGATCTCTACAGTACATGCTTCACGGATTCCAATGTAGAGAAAAATATCTGTCTATCAAGTAATGGGCTTGCCTCCATCAACAAACACAGGCAACACAAACAGACAGATTGACACAATTGTCACTCGAACCACTACGGTTGTGCAATCACAGAACTACAAATCGTCCCTAAGCAATTCAAGAACTATGAATTGACCGGAATTACTCATCATGCAATCCCACGAAACCCCAGAGGGACAAATCATTGTCGATCGACCCAAGTCACGCAATCACAGAACTTCAAATCATGCCCAACCCCATGCCTGCGCTGGAAACAGACACTGTGTCTGTTCCCATCCTCCCACCTTTTGCACCCGACTCTGACAGTCCAAGTTGGGAGACTTCTGTTGAGGGATTCAGTCCAGAAGAGCAGGGCAAACTCTCCAGGGAAGAACTCATAGAACTTTTTGGAGAAGAGAACATTAACTACATTTTCGAATTAAGAGCACAACAAGCAGCTTTGACTGTTTCACACACAAGTCCTGATGGGAAACAACAGCCATAACCACCAGTGCAAGGAAGAGTAAGTACTAGAGTACTGACAATGCTGGCACGAGACAGCCCAGCTGGCCCAAGAAGCAGACAATGTTTGATCCCACTTCTGAGGCATTCTCAATAATTGAGATGAACAGTTCAGATAAGTTTAGGTTTTTGGCTCTGTTGTTGGCAAAGCAAACAAGCTCTATCCTGTGAAGCTTGATTTATTGCCATCCTCTGCAAATGAAGTATGTATTAGCAGGTTGTCCATTGAAGTTCTTGCTCCAGGGCAGGAGGAAGGACCATACACCCCACAAGGGCAGGCAGAGAGTGAGATGATCCAAGAGTGTTCTGAAGTTAGTGAAAGAGGAAGCAGTAAATTGAAATTTGTTGAACAGTTGTACTCACATTTTACTAATCTTCCCGTCAAGAACCAAGCCATTGCATCTGAGTTTGTTTTAAAGTATGGACAGGAGGATGACTCTGTGATTCCCTGGTGAATTCTCTCGGAAGAAAAGCAGATCACTGAATGTCCCATGGAGAGAGAGAGAGAGAGAGAGAGAGAGAGAGAGAGAGAGAGAGAGAGAGAGAGAGAGAGAGAGAGAGAGAGAGAGAGAGAGAGAGAGAGAGAGAGAGAGAGAGAGAGAGAGAGAGAGAGAGAGAGAGAGAGAGAGAGAGAGAGAGAGAGAGAGAGAGAGAGAGAGAGAGAGAGAGAGAGAGAGAGAGAGAGAGAGAGAGAGAGAGAGAGAGAGAGAGAGAGAGAGAGAGAGAGAGAGAGAGAGAGAGAGAGAGAGAGAGAGAGAGAGAGAGAGAGAGCATGACTGAGGTTGAAACAATTTGGGAAAGGATCCCATGGGACCCCAACCCTTCTAAAGTTGACTACAACAGAGTGTTGCTTGACCATTTCTTCCCATCTCTGTCAGGAAAAGCAAAGGTACTTGATGACTTCTTTCGTAGACAGCCAAAGAACCCATGCATCGGAAGCCCATGGAAAGTAAGAGTTGAAAGAGAGGACATGTGTTTTCATCGTGAAGACTCTGATGATCCGGATGAGCTGGTGGGTACCTTGTTCTATTCCAATATTTTGCTATCATTTCTTTCTTTTAAATCTTATGTGGCTGCACAAAAGGTCAAGTTGTGTCTCACACTGATGGTGACCGCAGTATTGGAGGTCAGCCATGGTGTGAAGAATCTTTGGTTGCATGGAGCATCAGCAGGGATGAAATCACACCCAAACTACGGTCAGTACATTCCTATTGACTACATGAAAGCCTTCCTCCATGGATTGCCATACATGTGGGCAGACAAAAAGTACTACGATGTCAAGCCCAACATGTTACCCTTTGACTTCATCCAACCTTTGAATGAATATAACAAGTTGAGGTGTGAGGTGAGCTTTTGTGTTATCATTTTTGTCTGTTGCATAATGAACTCATCCCAATTACTTTCCACTCAGAAAATGAATGTCCTTAAGCTAATGTTGGAGGAATCTATGTCAGGCTGGCGGGCAAAGATGCCAAAGACTGGCGGCCTGCCTCACATCAGTTATGAAGCTCGGAAGCCAGTACCCCTTGGTGCAATGCTAAGAAACTCCGTGGAATGCACGACTGGCATTTTTGTACATCATGACATTTTTTAGAGCTCTACTGATCAATGGAAGAAAAAGTACTCACATCCTTCTACCAAGTCTAGTTTACCACGAGGAGAAATGGTGAGTTATCATACTGCAGAGGTGCTGCGGCAGGCAGAGGAGGCAAATGTTGTTAGAGGTGGATGTGTTGGTGGCGATGCATGGTTTGGGTCCAGTGAATCATGCATTGAGCTTAAGAAGCACCTGGGGCTGTATTCCACTTTCATCATGAAGCAGAATGTTCAGTACTTTGCCATGAAAATTCTCCATGCTGTGTTGGTTTCAAGACATGGGTCACACCTGGCTGAGCATTGGGTTGTCATGCAGGCTAGTATTGGAAGTGTCAAGTTGTATGTCATGGCACATGCATGGAGCTTGAAGGGAGCTGCATACATGGTTTCATCCTGTGGAAAGACTGTGAGGCATGAACAGTTGTATGTATCCTGCTTTGAAGATGAGTATGGTTATGTGCCAAAAAAGGAGTTGCCTTGTCTTGCACAAGCTCACATGTTGTATGAATTCCTGCCACTCATAGATGAGCATAGCAAGGCACGCCAAAAATCTTTGGCACTGGAGAAGTGTTGGATGACAACGAGCTGTTGGAATCGGATCATTACGACATTCCTTGGTATGGCAGTTGTGGATGTTCAGCATTGGGATAGGAACAAGAGGCATGGCTACATGATGAGACCAGTTGCTGGATTTGGTGACGACAACGATGAACGAGTAGTGGATGACTTTGACATTAAGACCATGGCAAAAATGATCGGGAGACCATTGACTGATGGAAGGTTCAAGTACAATCAGAAAAGCAACCGTCCCAGCCACAGGATAACAGCTTCAACAAATGTGGACAACAGGCCTCTGACTCGTATCATTGGAGAAGATGGAAGCTGGAACTACGCTAAAACTAATCATGATGAGAAGACACGTTGCCATCAGAAAAGCTGCTTCATTTAATGCAGATACACCCCCAGAAGTATCAACACTCAATGGATGGGTGTTCCGTGTAACATGCTATTGTGCCAAATTGATCGCTTGGACTGAAAGTCAAGAATGTACTCTCGTGTTGTAGAACACGGCATGATTCACAATCAAATTCTTGGGTGTGGGTTTGTTGCTCGCGTGGTATTCACAATGCCAGATCAATTGAAGAAATACAAACTGACTGGTAGCGAGAAGAAGAAGAGGGAAGAGAGGAATGGCAAACGCAAGAGATTGAGGGAAGAGGCTAAGGCACAGGATCAATCGCAAGAGGACAACAAGGATGATGAGGATTCAGTGGTTAGTCCTCCACCTCGCAGAAGGAGCAGTAGATTCAATAAGTAATTGCTTGTAATTAGTTCTTTGTGTGCAATTTTGCATAGTAACATACATGGCATGCAACTTGATACAAAAGTTATATATATATATTATATTTCTTTGACATACAATAGACCCACCTTACCTAGTACTATGAAGCTTGTGCCTAGAGCTCGCGACCTCATAGCAAGCCCCACAGTTCTACACAGAACCACATAGGAATCATACTTGCTCATAACTACAATTCATAGGTCATAGCCCCCACCCCTGACCACTAGGGGTAAGCATGTGAATTATGTTTTTTTTCTCTGAGACTTTTTTGGTGATTTCGTCTGACAAAATGTGTTTTCCCCTCGTAAAATTTGAATTTTTTTTTAAATCTAGCAGATACCGTTTCTTGAAAATGGTGTTCGTTAGACACCAAACTGATACCTAACTGACAAAATGCATCATCTGATGAAAGTAGGTTGTTTTGTCTGACAAGTCATGGGGTTCCATATAACTGCCCCCTGCTTTCTTGATAATTTATTTACTATCATTCTAATGCACTTTGTGTGAATTAATTCCCTGTTAGTGAAGAAGATACATGACAAAGTGAGGACAGAGTTGGTGAAATGTAAATGTATCACGGCCATGACTGGCGGAGGGTTGTCATTTCTTTCCAGAAGAGGCTGAAATAAAATTCTTCTCGTTCAAATTACAAAACATTCTATGTGCATGATGTACTTCACCATTACAACAGTTCATACCGTTGGGTGTACCTAATGACATATATTGATTAGGCTTCCTTAGATCTTAAAGTGGTAATACCATCACAGTTTGTGAAAGCATTAAATAAAAAAAACAATGGAATGGAATTTGGGTGATTGGTCTGAGTGTATTGCATTCCTGGATGCTAGAGTTCTCAGTGGGGGGAATGAGATTTTACAAATAAAATAAAATTTCTTTCAAATGTTAATTCGTTGTTAGGAACTTTATCATGTGTACTTTCTCATGTCAAACATAAACTCTCATAAAAGGGTATTTTATATTTATGGTCAGTTTTGGTCACTTTCCTCAAAATGGTCACAGAGAAATGGCTTATATAATATATTTAATCAAAGTTTGTGGCAACAAATATCAGAAAGCTACTGTTTTGAAACGCATACTACAATGGCAATAACATACATTTTTATTCATGTCTTAATTAACTAATGGGTTATGTAAATCCTGGTCAGTAGGAGAGGGCAATAGTGAACACAAATTTTTGAACGAATTCAACAAATTTGTTAACATATTTTTTATTTATGTCTGTATATCATTTAAACTCACCTTTCTTGCATGCCGGCTAACAACCAGCCTGAGAGTATTCAAATTGTTATTTACATAATCAAGTGGTATGCATATTCACATTCATACATCTATATTAAAAATGCCCTACTATACTTCTTTATATATACATAGTAATGAAGGGTTTTGATAAACAAAAATGCCATTTTTCGGACACATATTTTAAAATATCCGTTGGTTGCTCACTTATTTGTGCCACGTTGCTAAATTTTTTGTGTATGGGATGGTATGGCACCTGTGCTGCAGGCAGGCTGGCCCAGGACTGCTTCCACCACCATGCAAATATCAGGCCAATTAGAATGACCGACCATGAGCAAAATGATTGTTTTGGCATTACCGGATCGTGATGATGCAATACCACCATGATCACATCTTGAAGGGATGACTTTTTGGTAGAGTAGATGTGTGAATGTGCTTGGTGTGACTGTTTTTTGGGGTGCTGCATGTTTTACGGTTGAGCAGTGGTCACAGGAGATGAGCCTACGTCCCCATGGCCCATCCGGATTCATACTTTTATTTTACGTGACTATGGGACTTACGAACTCTTGTTTTTTCGTGGAAATGTGCTTTTTGCCTTAGCACCTCACACCGATGTCAGGAAACAGAATCTCAATTCACAGAACAAATCGGAACGATGCACAATATTTACGTGTCAGATCGGGGGAAGTTGTTTTTTAAGCGATAGTGCATGAAGTCATTAACACTACATCAACGTTGTGCTCCTTTGTTTGCACAAAATCGATTTGTTATGTACATAACTCGCTTGCATAGGTACGTTTGTTATGTATTGCGCTTGTTATATATATAATATCATTTTTGTGCTGAATAGGTCAATCTTTGTCTATGTTTGCTCCAATATGCTACAATAACATGAAGGTATGTTCATGTAAATTTGATATATATAACATGAGCCATTACTGACTGTGTTGATCTTTCCCACTCCCCCTATTTTGAAATTACATCCCGAAGGTATGTTTATGTCAGTTTGATGTATATAACATGATGCCCGAAGTTATTTGTTCATTAATATGCGCAATCCTCTGCACACAGGTATGTACATGAAAGTCTTATGTATATGTTAGTAGCCATTTGTAGACCCCCCCCGTCTATAGACCCCACCTCACAGTCTATAGACCCCCTCCCTCTAAAAATGATTTGGCGCGAAATATTGAACTGCCATTTTGACAATCATTGGCACGAGTCACGATTCCAAATATATTTTTTGGATGGTAGTGTCCACGATGTCTTGATAGAGTCTATAGACTAGTCATCTAAAATTATACGATATAGTCTATAGACTTGCATTTTTTGATCGTGGAGTCTATAGACTATCACAAGGGATTTATTGATATGTCTATAGACTATCGCCCTCGCGAAGATAGTCTATAGACTAGTGAGCGATTTTACATACAGGGGTCTATAGACCCTTCCTCTGTTCACAAGTGCCAGTCACGAACAGTCTATAGACTCATCGAAAAGGGGGGTGTGGGTCTATAGACTAGTTGTTACAGTCTATAGACTCACACCACCTTTTTTGATGAGGCTGTAGACTGTCATGGGGGGGGGGTCTATAGACTATCACATGATAGTCTATAGACCCCCCCCCTGACAGTCTATAGACAGGGGGGGGGGGTCTACAAACGGTTTTTCGGCAAATTTCGTGGAGTCTATAGACTACAGGGGGGTCTATAGACTGTGAGGTGGGGTCTATAGACGGGGGGGTCTACAAACGGCTACTAACATATATAACAAGTAAATTATACATCTCAAATTCCAATTCCCACTGCTTTTTCTGTGGTACATCGCGCCAGGTATGTACATGACTATTTAACTTCACCATCGACCTGTTTGATAGGTGGTATGGTAAGTATTTTTACGTGGTCGTGTGTTTTCGCATAGAATGAAACCGGACGACAACTAACTGATCCTCTGTTTGCAGGAAATCGATTTGTTATGTATTTAACTTTTTCTCATACTCACTTGTTCGTTATATACATAACATGTTATCTACATAATTTAGGGTGTCAATCATTATGTGTGCTACCTACAGAGGTAAGAAAAACAGAGGTAAGTTGCACTATTTTTTTCATTATACTTATTATTTGTTTTCCAATGATTTCTAATCAGGAGAATCCTTACTTTTCTACACTAGTGAGTCATATTTGATGGCATGTGTTATATACATAATAATGTATGCTAGACCACATGACAGGGGATATGTTTACCATGGGTATTTCTGCACATGGATGAGATGGGCGTGTAATATGGAGACAGCTCAAACACATGCCCTGGCAATTGATTTTGAAGACAGGTATGTGGTTGATATTTTGAGAGACGGGAGTTCATGACGTTGTTATGCATACAACAAAAATCAGGGAGCTCATACCATGGCATTTTTATGTATATAGCAAAACCCAGCATCCTCCCAGTGAATATATTGATGTTTGATGACAGAGGTAAGTAGTCAAATATTTTTATGTGAATATCCAACGGATGCTTTTCACCTAACAGTGATTCTGATCAATGTTTTGCAGACGGAGGTATGCTTTGTTGAAAATAAAACCGTTTTGGTACTTATGCCCTTCAGCACGCGGCAACATTATGTATATGTTGGGTACCAAATTGGCACAAGCCCCGTGCCGGAACTGGGCGCGATTTTTCGCCCCGTGCCGAAACTGGGACCTCGACAGCCCCGTTTGGGCACTGGGCCAAAAAACACCAATCGAGTGACGACTTGGGGCGCATAATCAGTTGAAGTAGGGTGATAGGGGTACCGGAACACCGAAAATTCTGACATGATGTTCTGACCTAAGTAGATAGGCCATCTGCTCGCTTCCGCTTCCCGCCATCATGTGGCCATCAAGTGGATCTTTCGCATCGGAGCTGCGGAATCTGCCAGCTAAATGCTAAAAAACAAGATAATGCTGTGAGGTGGCAGTTGATCGACGCCAGTGATAGAGTTTACGTCATTTAAAATCTTATTCTCGGGTCCCGTGTGAACAGATTCCATGCCTCCTTTCTATATCAATCCCGCATAAAAGTTGTTTTACAGGCTCTCGTCCATTTTTCATGAAAACAGACTAGAGCTTATGAAATGGCGTGTATGCCGCTTCCCTTCCGTTTTACACGCTCTCGTCCCTTTTTGTGAAAAACGGACGAGAGCGTGTAAAAAGGACGAGTTGGGCGGGATTGCGTTAAATTTATACGAATTCCTGAGTGATAAGGCATGTTGCATCAAAAATGGCATGTTTGCCGCCAACATGCCGTTTTACACGCTCTTGTCTCTTTTCAGCAGCCATTCTGAAGAGAGCGCGTAAAATGTCGTGAATGGCGCGTGATTTAAATTATTTTTTTGTAACGGTCACGATCTGGGATCTAGTATGGTACTCACACTTGACTCGCATGACAAAATGCTTATTTCGGCCAAAAGAGCCAATTAAACGTAATTTCCCTTATCTCCATCCACCGCATCGCTATCACGTGCATCTTGCACATCATCCAACGCTCTTGATTAGTGAATTAATTGATTAGTGAATTAATTGTTTTCTAGTGACTGTTTTCTAATAATAAAGAATACTATTGTGGTGTCATAAGGAAAAAATCATGTTACTACATTAGTGCCAATTTGGGATGTCCCAAATTGGCACTGGACTGACAGTGCTAAAACACTGTCGACTTTCAAACTACATACTTAAGTACCCTCTTCAGTGCCGACATGGGGCGCCCCAAAATGGCACTAGTGTCGAATTGGGGTGCCCCGCCTTGGCACTGGTGCCAAGACGGGCCAGTACCAATTCCGGGTTTCATCAAAAGTCCAGTTCCGCACGGACGCCCAGTTCCGCACGGGCGCGAAAAATCGAAAAAAACGCCCCGTGCCGGCACGGTGCCCAAACGGGGCTGTCGAGGTCCCAGTTCCGGCACGGGGCGAAAAATCGCGCCCAGTTCCGGCACGGGGCTTGTGCCAATTTGGTACCCAACATATATAACAAATTCAATATCGCCATTACATCCGCCCAAATAGTGTCGATATTTTTGGATGTGCAACAGGATGAATTTCTGAATGTTTTAAAAGACGACGCTGTATCTTGGTTAGGGCTGTGTCATGGTGTCGATATTTTTGGATTGCGCAAGAACTTAAAGATGGCGCTGTATCTTGGTGTCGATGTTTTCGGATTGCGCAAGTACTGATTTTGACAGGAATGATTGAGATGTTTGTGTCGTCGTTATGTATATAACTGATGATGATGATATTTTTGGATTGCACCAGGGATAAAGTTATCGATGTTTTCAAGAATGGGCCAGAGTTGTGACACGGTTCCAGCAATGGTAAGTGTGAGCGAGTGATAGACAAAAATTTTGCTACAAGAAAAGATTCCTAACACAATGTTGCATTCCGGTATGTTCACAACTTGGTTCTATATATAACTCTAGCAAAAAAACAGGTAAGACACATTGTGAAGATGAACAATTGAATTTGTCAAGAATGATATGTATATAACATTGCTATTTCTTTGATCCCGCACATCTTGGTATGTTGTGTCGTTGTTATGTATATAATCGGTGCAGAGTAGATGAATTCAAGGTTTTTCCACGATGCAGCATGTACCTGCAATGGTTTTTTGACCTCCGAGATGTTGAATTTATGACAATCCATAGATATATGTAGTAAAATGATTTTTCCCTGAAAGGGATAGTATTTTGGAGTCAATATATAACTTATAATCTGATAATTTCACTGACCATTTTGAGGAAAGTGACCAAAACTGACCAAAAATATCTCAAACCCATAAAAGTCCACTAGGAATGTCCTTATTTTTGAAATACTGTGCATTTTCATGCAATTTGCCAGTGGATGGATTAGGACTGACTAGAAACACATGGATGTGGTTATGTTGTGAAATTTTTTTGTTAGTATAACACATATCATATTATTAAATCACTGTAGATATACTAGTATAAGTAAATTTATGGCTTTGTTCATCGCTTCCTACTTTTGGAGAGTTATTGAGGTTTCTGAGTTAATGTTTGCCATTTTCATCAAAACCAACTCCCCAAGCCAAATATCTCCATACCTTCAAGACAACAAAGCACATGGGAGGTCCAAGGTGCATGATACTTGATGTGCTCACAATACCTGTACTTTGTAGCTTGTTGCTATCTGCTTTTCTTCCAAACTGAACAATAAAATATCCCTGCAAAAAATGGGGGTACTGATGTTTCCTGACATCCAAGCATATCAGAAATAGTTCTGATGGCATAATTTCACATCATGTTTATTCACAGTTTTTGGACAGTTCTTAAAGCTTCTATAGGATATTTTGTCATTTGTATCAAATAACAAACCCCCAAAATAAATATTGGGCTATATTGACCCATCATTTTTGATGCACTTCCAATGATTGAGCTTTGTCCCTTGTTATAGGACAGGATTGGACAATGACTAAAATTTTTAAGGGCATTTTGTTATTTGTTGGAAAAACATCCTCCCACATCCAAAAACATATCAGTTGCATCAACCATTTTCAACAACAAAATGCCCTTAGAAATGGATCATTCATGATGTCCAATAAATGAGGTTTGTGACTTTTCTAAATAGTTTTTGAAAATTACTTAAATTTCTTATGAGTATGTTTCTGTTTAGAGGGAAAATGAACCCAAAACATACAGCAATATCAGACCGTGCTGTAATTGCTGATAAGATTGTCACTCTGTGTGTAAACTTAAAAAGTACACAGCAACAAAATGCGGAGAAACAAATCCTCAGAAATTGATGCTTCATTTCATTGACTCTGGAGCTTCAATGAATTCAAAATATTTCTTGCCAAATGTAAAACGTATCAGTTTTCTGGCTATTAACGCTTGTATTTATCAAGGTTGCTTGTTGTTGTGTTCTATCTATAATGGAATTTATTGAGAAAGCAATTTGCAGTCCAACTATGTAAAAAATGATGAGTGGAGTACTTGAATAATAATAGATGCATATGTTTGCTTCAAAATCCAACAAAGTTGTTCAATCTAAAATTGTGAGTGCATTAATGTTTAAGGGATATGCTTTCTCCAATATCAAAAGAAGATGTTCAATCTAAAATTGTGACAGTGCAATGTGAGCAACATGTTGTACTGTTGCATTTTGTTTCATCTCCGAATAATTCTAAGAAGTGAAACTATTGTAAGTTTTTTCAACTTGTTACAAAATAATTGATGAATGGATTCCTGAATCCATAAGATCAAACTGATTTAGAAATTCTGTTTTAACAATTTTCCTGTCCCGCTTTTCCCACATGGGTTTTTTGCAACGATTTGATATCATGTGGGATGATATTAACAGCCATAGCAAATAATAATGTATAGCCAGTTAATCTGTTTGGGCAAATGATGCTCGTGAAAAGTTCCACTACATTACAATATGTATGGAACAATTGGTAGTAGATATAACAATGCCTTTTGTTGCATATATTAATTGTGGTGAAATGTATATATCAAACCAATTCTTATTTCTTATTTGGTTCCCATTTCTAAGAGGTTAAATTCAAATCCCATGTGTAAGACATGGAATACCATCTCCAGAAAAGTCGCAGCTGATCATTAAATGTTGATCAGAGTGGCAACACAAACAAATATTGCTCTAAACAACAAAAATGAGTAAATTGACATTTCAATAAAATTCTCATCATGAAGAAGAATTGTTGACAATTTTCATGTGAACTCCTGTTATGGTAGCTTGGCAATCCAATGGTAGAGAAACAGTTGAGATGCAATGTCCGATAAGTTGGGTGGAATGGAACACAGGCTGGACAATATGTTAGTGCTTCTGATTAAAAACATGCCAATTACAGTGGAAGTGACTTTTCAACAAGATTTACTTCAACAAGATGACATGAACATTAGTTAATTGTTATTATGTTTACAACTGATGGCGGAAAAATGTGAGTGCAAGTTTTGAACCTCCATTTCACATACATTCTCATTTTGATTTATATTGTTGCATTTTCATGTGATTGACCACCTGCACATCTTTGGACACTGTTCCAATTGTCTCTCATTTTTCTTTCAGCCCTTCCTGCCATTTTTCTTCCTTGTCATAGGTTTACTTGAATCTCAACTCTACCAACTTCAATATGTACCAAACTGTGCCCCAGCCTCAGTCAGCCATTCCCCCACTTGAAAAATTGCTCCCAACTTATCTCTTGTATTTCCAAAAGGTTAATTGTTTACATCTGATAGTAAATAAGCAAGAACACACATAGATAATGGTTTTGGACATTCATCACCTGAAACAATCGACTGTCACTTAAAATTCTTAGCATCTGCAAGGTCAGTGTTACTCCGGCATGTCTGTAATGATCGAAGGACATGCTTATGTTGGATGTTTGTTGTAAGAGGCAAGAATGGCTGCCTCTAAGATGACTTCATTGCTGAACTGCTGGAATTGAGGTTCTTTACCCTATGGTCAATAATTGATGAGCCCTACCACATTCAGCTGCGTAATGAACTTCAGGTGGTTAAAATGGGGACAGGGATGAAGAACTGATGAATGCAGTGATGTTGGTTTTTGTTAATGTATTTTTGATAACCATGGATGTGTTATTTGGGTATATTTGGTTTGCACTTGTGATACCAAAGTTGGCCAATGTCATGCCCCTTTCTTATGATGGTCCATTGACATGGAATTGGAAACAATTGTTTTGGTGTATAGCTTGAGGAATTCATGAGATTGCAAAGTGGGGAGTGCTTGTAATGTGGGGTTCCTCTTTTGTCAATCTCACACAAGGAGGTTGATGGATGTTTAGCAATGAATGCCGGATGGTAAGATAGTGAAGTAAAAGGGATGAAGGAATGCATCAATCAATCCAAAGTTGCTGCCAAAATAAAAGTTGCTGCCAAAAACTTGGCATGTCATGGATTGTTGCCACAACTGACACAAGGGGGAGGTTTATAGGTGTCTATGGTATGTTAAGTAAGGCAGCAAATATATTTGTCTGTTGCATTTATCTCAAATCTGCCTTCCTCAGAGTTTTTCATTGGAAGCATTGTCCAATCTCATTGACTCAAAGATAACAAACATAATAAGCTTGAATAGGGCAGACAGGTAGCATATATCCAGAAGGTATTGTGAGCAAAATGTGTTTTGACTAGTTGACCCAACCAAAGCAATCCACCTCAAACATTTCAAAATCAAAATGTCTGTACCTGTAGTGGCACTTAATACATTTCATTTGCCACAAAATATGGCAGCAATGGCAAGCACAACGATTATTTTCCATGTCATGCCTCCATTGCACACATAAAAGTATGTGCACAGAAAACCATTTAGATATATATGCTGGCACCAATTTGTATGCTGTGTTATTACATTTGTATCAGAAGTACACAAAAACTACACTGCATTTTCACATGAAGCCAAGCACAATGCAAAAAGTCATATGTCCTCATTGTGTGACAATGAGTTGAGTGATTTTTGTTAGGGTGTTGCTACTATCAGATCCATCACCCTTTACCTCTACTATACACAAAAAATTCTTGCTTTGCTAAGCATGTGAACATTGAACTACAAAGATCTTGCCAAAACATAAAATAGCATGGTACCACAACAATATGATGGAGACCATGAAATATTTGCTAAGATTTGTCATATCTGGAGAAGTTATCTACGACAGCAAAGTAATAAAAAGGAATAAAGATACCTTTGAAGACTGAAACATGGCACTTCCTGTACTGGCAACTGATGTATCAGTCGATGGACCAAAAGAGATGAACCAGCGATTGACTTATTTGAGGATGGCTCCGGTATACTTGCCATTCAAATGCAAACACAAATAACAACACTTCACCACAAAGCACCAACAGCATGAAGAATATCGATCTGACAAAGATTGATTTGGAGAAGAGTTCATAAAGGACACTGGTTGTGAACAGGTAGAAAACAATCATCAACTGTATGGATACGTCCCCGATGAAGCATACAATCCCCACGGTATGGAGGAAGATGGAACCGATTGAGAAGAATTAACCTGGACTTATGATGACCTTCCAGAGAAACGCCCACTCGAGGATCATTACCACTACAGTGGACCTGGTCCATGTTTGAGACCGTATATTTCAACTAGGGTTTGCACAGTTTTAGAAGCATGAATTGTGGCCAGAGTTTTTACGTATGAACTCATCAAACGTATCACGGCAAACTCAAATGCCTTCACATCCAGGAATCTTTGAGGAAGTAATTTGCTGGTACTTCTTTGTGGCACCCATTGCAGCAGAGGAGATGTACCACTTTTTGGGTATAATTCTGAAAATGAGTATTGACAATCATCTGGTTGGCGGATACCATTCATATTCGAGTCCTTGAAGGGAGTTGTTCTCAACACTGGGTGATTCAACAAAAAATCATGGTTTCTCTAGTTGTCCGGCAGATGTCATGTCTGAATTCCAGTTCCAACAAATCCATGCAGTCTTCCATCCAGAAAGTGGTGCATCATCAGTCAGAGACTAATGTCACCAGCTGCGGTCCTCCATCAACTCATTGAATGAATACACAAAGCGTACCTTCATTCTTGGATGTTAATGCTCCTTTGAAGAAGGAGGAATAGCAAGCAAATTGAGATTCAACCCAGTACGGCAATACAACTCATCAAAACCCGAGAAGTATCACATTGAATTTTTTGTTCTCATCAACACTTACCAGGGACTTAATTTCATTTATCACATAGATGTGTATCAGGGAAAGAATGCTGCAAATGCACATATCATGGTCCCTCCCAACAACACAGAAAGCCGTTGTAAATGCCGTAGTCTTATCTGGAATCTCAACGGACCCTGATGGTATGCATGAATTGTACATGGTTAATCATTATACTGCCCGCAAATTGTTTGTGTTGCTACAGGAGAAGTATCAAATTCTGGCGTGTGGTACCATTAGGTCAAATTTAAAGCGGTGGGAAAGTACTCACGAATCTTTCCAAGAAAGCGCCGAGAGGTTCTTTGCTGGTAAAGTATGATCCAGTGAATCATATTCTCTTTGGTCAATGGAGCGACAACAACAGGTGTCGTTCATTTCCACTCTCAGTATTTCTGGAATTGTCAATGTATCAAGAAGGGTTGGAGTACAAACTATTGATCTGGTGATTGAAATATCCCTGAAGCATTATACAACTGACAACTTTATGGGTGGTGTAGACAATGTAGACAAGGACAAAAAATTGTGGAGTATTTACAAAGAAGGCTCTATTCAAGAAATGGTATCATATGGGAGTGTTAGGAGTTTTTGATTTTATGACTGTAAATGGACCAGTTGCTTGGAATATGGCAGCTGCTGGCAATCATGCCGGGATGTGTTGTTTTTTCAATAGAACGGGAAATTTTGAGTATTTCTGTGCACGCAATCAGTAGCATTCCGCAATGAACACAGTGTAAATATTGTACACAAAGAGGAACTAGCCGTGTCGGCATCCACATCACACAGACATAATCCTGGTTCCATTCCAAAGGGATTCAGAGGAATGTCTTGTGTTTGTTGCCTTGAGGAGGGTTTTCAATCAAATTTTAGAAAAGAAAGGCAGTGACAGAGCTAGCAAATATCCTCGAAACATCACCTGATGCAATCTTGAACCAAGGTTTCTTAGTGGGTCGCAGCAACAAAGAATGCAAATTGTATGCACATTCCATTTGTGTTGCCAGCAACAATTTTATCTTCAAACATCCAGAACTAGTGGGCCTCACTTGTTTTGAAATAGCGCATCATCCTATTACAGAGGGGCTGTGGAAGTCCAATTCCAAGTTTAGCTATGAGTCTCGGAATGCTTATAAGACAGGGTAGCATCATATTGTCCATTCCGTCAGGACAGACCACCTCCTTCATTATTATTTGCTCAGCAAATATGGACTGAACAAAAAAGAGAAAAATAGTTAGCAACGATAATAATTGAATAGTCATTGGGGTGATTGAGTAAGGAATAAGGAGTAAAAGAATTATGTCCACAGTAACAATGTCCAATAAATTACAATAAAAGATTATCCATGTGTATCTAATGGACAAGCAGGACAACTAGGTTCCCAGAGCAGAACAACTGATATGCATGGTCAAACAGTACAACAAACCTTCATTCCAAAATGCCGCGGGATCATAGATAATTGTTTTGACAACTAGTTCCTCTCCAAAATGCAGTGGGATCATAGATTATTGCTGCAACAACAAGTTTCTCAACTCAGAACCACAGAGATTTATCCAACTGCAAAGCAAACTCAGCCATCTACTTTGTCATTCACCACCTCACTCACTTCTTCCAGTTTGTTCAAACAGTAGACGAGATGCCTTGGTGTCACAAATAATTGTTGCCTTAGTGAAGTCCTCACCACTAAAAGTAACTGTCCAACCAAAAACATTGGATTCATTTATGAACTTGCATACATGAGAAATGGGACAAAGTTTGTTTTCAAAAGACACACAAACCTTGACGTTCATCCAATCATGAAAGTTCAGCGCACCCATGTTTCCTTGAGGCATTACACCTTCAAACGATTCATCGTTGGCTACTTCTTCACCTTCATTGTCGATGTTGATGTGGCCTGTGTAGGTACCTGATGGTTCAGGACACAACTCATGAATGAACTTGATTACACATTTGAGGATATGGACTTGAATACAATGACCAAGAGTTGCATGCTCCTTGACAACAAAATTGCGATACATATGGTTTTGCTTATGAGAGGGGGCCATCAAGGAGCCCAAGGACTCAAACTTGGCCTGCAAACCCTGCCTATAAAGAATGGCTTTGCAAGGGTTGTAGTTGCAGTCGGGACAGAACATTTGGCCCAGTCAGGGAAGAGACAACAGCAGGGGAAGAGCAATGGAGATGTTGAAGATGAAAAGGGACGGGGTGTTGATGAGATTACTAAGAGCGCAGAGGGGAGAGATGGGGCTGATTGTGCAAAATTGCACGTGCGAAGATAACATTCAAGTGAAGACTTCTAACGTGATAAATGTCTTAACTTATGCAAGGCTCTGCATATGTTGTATTTACACTTATGCAGAGCCTTGCATAAGTTAAGGTACTTTGACCTGTTAAAGCACCTTAAAGTACCTTAACTTATGCAAGATTCTGCACAAGTTGTAATTACAGCTTATGCAGAATCTTGCATCAGTCAAGACATTTAGAGTGTTAAACTGCACTATCTTGAAAACATATCTTTTCAGTAATGGGATTCCACACTTGTGATTTGAAAGACGAGGGAACAAAGAGGCACAATGTCCTCACACCACAAAATTATCTTGGGAAAGGAAGGGAATGTTTGGTGACACGAACAGGCCCAACAATCAAGATAGATGATTGGTTGTCATCCGATGATTATCCGATGGTACATACATTATTGATTGAAGACGAGATGGCTGTGCCAGACGACAAGATGGCTGCGCTAGATGGATCATCGGAATATCGTAGGTGTTATGGTAGTCTCTAGGCCAATTTTTTGCAAGGAATTCAGCTGATGCATCAGAACAAGCCAGAAGTGACCAGACCGTGATGAAACGGGGGCAAATTTAGTTAACTTATGCAGGATTCTGTATACGTTAATTAACTTATGTCGAAACCTGCATAAGTTGGGGCTGGAGGGTTAAGCGTAATCTACCTTGGAGGGTTAAAGCATATATTATAATCCGAGCAAAGCTAGTGATGCCAACACGAGAAAAAGTAATGGTATCTTTCCTATTTACTTTGGGGTAGCGTTATTGTACCACGTTTGTCCTCCCGCCATTTCACTTCTCTTGCTTTGCCGTGCTGTCGACCCCTCCATCATGTGCTTGAGATGTGTGTTGACTTTCGATGACATAGGAGGTTTCTCAACAACCATTTGGAGTCACAGGGAGCAAACAAATGGGTGTGTTGCTGTGAGAAAGGTGAGTCTAGAGTGGTGAAGGGTTTAGAACGTCCAAGGTCATTTTATTATAGGTGAAAAGTACAAATGTCAATGAGACCGGAAAAACATATATTAAAATCTGGGGGATCTTATACACCGACATATCTTTTCTCAAGAACAATCAATTTTACCAGTGTTCCCTCAACCCCGGAGTTGTCTGCTTGTCGAACAAAATCACAGTCAAAGAACTCCTTTGTGACACGTGGAGCTTCAAAGCGGTTGTAACGATTGCGAAATCTTTCTCCTTCTTGAACCGCCTAAAAGCAGCATCACTATCGTGCCATCAATATTATTTATTATTACTTGGACACAGGTCGTCATCACTCTTAAGGTGTTCAGGCGTGTCAACAATATTTTGAATTCAGCACTCTGAGAACAAACACCGAAACGAATATTCGTTTGTCATTCGTGAAATCATCGTATGCTCAGTAGTTTTCATCCCAGCTGCCGTCAAGAATTCGTAGTATCAAAGATGTCATCCCTTCGTAATTTCATCCTCGTCGCTTTTTTGTCCGCTGTCGTTGCATTCACCCCAATCACTCCATCGATCCAGCACCGACGAACGCTTTCACCTCTCTTCGCTAAGGGAGGAGGTGCTATTGCTTCGCCAAAAACCGCAACCAAGACAACAACCACGACAAAATCTAAAACAAAAGAAACTATCAAACAAAAACAAGATTTTAAGGTTCATGACGGCGATCAAGACACTGACATCGAGGAAGCCCCTCTGTGGATGCTCTTTCTGATCGGTGATAAGGGATATGAACAGGCTCACGTCACCGCACGTCTTACTCAAATCGTCCAAGACATGAATGAAAAAAATGCGATTGCCGTGTATGACGCTGCACAGAGGCTTGGGGAAGCTCTTTGCGGTAAATATCCACATGAGCATGCAGAGATGTTCTGCGAACAACTTACTCGGTCGGATCCTATTATTTACGCTGAGATTAGAGAGGATAAGACTGACGACTGATTCAAAGGATGGTGTGAATATTCACTGTAACTAGCTTTCGGACAAGGGAACAGGAGATGCGCGTGAGGAAATGGTTTGTGCTTGAATTACCACGAAGGTGCACTCTAGTCTAGAACTTGCTCGATTAAAACAATTACTAATGGGTACGTTGAATTCGTTAGTACTGCATCAAGTTCCAAAATAAAACTTCAGCTTCTTTATGAAATACAGCAACAGAAACCAGGGGAAAACAGCTCATGTTATTTCAATGATTGATGATGCAACTCACACCAATCAAAGGATATGGCACACAAGCCTTTGCGATACACCTTCTCCACTGACATGCACCTTATTATTGTGGTCATAGCAGTACATATTTGAGAACGAAGAATGGGCAATGTAGTTGATGCAGGTGGTGGATTGGATGGCTTTATATCAAGGCAAGCAGTGGGCCAAGAACAGTGCGACTTCAAGGTTTCAGGCCCCAGTAAATGGACAAGAATTGGCAGGAAGATAGTACCATAAAGTATAACATGGTGATTGGGATAACTCATCATGATACAAATATTTTTCAGTCACTGTGAAGACTGTCAGAAACACCTCTTTTGATAACAGACTTTGATGAAATAAGCAGACACAAAGCCGAGCATCACAATCAATCTCTTGTTTTGCCAGCTTTTCTGAACACCTCTCACAATGTCAGACTGCCCCTCAATCATACACGGCCTGTGAAGATTTTGGAGTTGTTGTCATGTGATTTCTTGATTTTTAGACTGTGAATACTTCAGTTTTTATGAACATGTGTCAGATTGACCCTTGAAAAAAGAAATATGTCAGACCATCCTCAATAACAACTTTAAATTATGGCCACAAGAGTGTTGGGTGAATTAAATCTACATTCGTTATTTGGTGTTTTTTCATTATGTTGCCCACAAAATAAAAACTACCTCTACCAATCACTCTATTCAGAGTCCCCTTTACCCAAGAACAAGTGAACATGGGCGGCAGCATAGCAAAGATATAGTATTAATGGTTTTAGTGATGTCATATCAAAACTGACCAGCCTATCTTACTCAAGGCTTCATCCCGCTTTACAGGAGTTTTTCACTTGTCAACAGGGACAGTCAGAGTCATATATCTGATGATGTAGCTATACAATATGCATTGTTACAAGAATTGCATGCAGGAATACCCCAGGTTCAGGAACGATCACCTTTCTTTGTCATTGTATCAAATCAGCCATGCGTGTTTAAGTCATGTTTCAATTATTTCAAAACTATTGATAGCTATGATCATTCATACAACTACCACTTCCACAGCTAATGATATTGCCAAGCACTTGAAATGACTCAAAACAACTAATTGATGATCAACTTGGCTCTTTGGTTGGATATCATTTGTTGGGGCTGATGCAAAATATAAAATTTCTTCCACATGCTGTATTCATGTTAGGAATGTTTAGGTTTTACTGTGACATGTCAAATGAAAAACTATTGACAAATACACCCAGGAAACCATTTTTCAGTTACTGAGTAATTTCATGCAATTCTGCGCCAGACCAAACTAGGCACTAGCTAAAAACATGCTTAGTTATGTTATGACAGATTTTTGTTGATCTAGCACATCCTATAGTAATGTTTAATGTGTACATAAACTGCCAGCATCACTTTTATGACTTTTCCATGTATTCTGTAGTTTTGGATATGGGTGCAATAATTGCACCCATAGCTGGTCAATTATTTTGTGTGTTACTTAGAATTGTTATTGGCCTTTACAGTAATTTAATGTTTGAATCATCCGATAAGTTAAACCTCTCTTATGACTACACTTTGATCAAAAGATGAAATTGTGAAGAATACGATTGATATTGCAGGTTGTTGCATTATATGTTAAGAGATTTGAACAGAGAGTATTAAACATCCTTTAAGATGGGGAACCAAGGTCGTCCAATGTCAAAAGGGAGAAAAATCAATAACATGGACTTGTGCAAGGGTCAGCATGAACATTGATGGTCAGCATTAACAATGATAACCCTAGTAGTAATAGACAATCAAGTATAATGCTCATGGATAACAATAAAATAACTCTCAACCAAACTTAAAAAAATTCAACTAGAAAAAACAAGACACAAATTTGATTTCCATTTCTGGTGGGACCCATCACAGAGCAATGGTTCTATACCCTCTCTGGTGTCCTTGCTCATTATGGTTGTCATTTTGCATGAAGTTGAGGACATACGTCTTGCAGGAGCAGAAAGTTGTGGAACTATGTAAACAAATTGTTTGATAAGAAAGTAACACGGAACAATTAAGGATGGTTTTTCTCCCGCATGAGGCATTTTCCAAGTTACTTCTGCACCACCTATTGGACCACATACAGTCAATATTTCTTATGGTTTGAGGCTCAAGCATTGGTTCCCTCTGGTTGATATCAAACACATAATGGCACAAGAAAGTCAATTGTGTCCAAATTCAACATGCATGTCTGGGATGAATGAATCAGCGTGTTGGCACCATTCTTTTAAGATTGGTGTAAAGTCATGGTATGCTTGTTGGTTGGATGGGTCGCTCAGAGAGTTTTTTGGTTGATAGAAGAAGCCCTTAATCCAAGTATAAATTAGGAGCAAGTGGCTTCAATTAAGACTGCATCATTAGCAATTTGAGGTTTTGTAATACGATGATGCAGGAGATCCCAATCCGGACTTGGAAATACTGCAATACTGTTATACTTTGTCATAAGTATTGCATGACGTGAATGATTAAGGAACTTCTTGGTATTTAATGGTATTTTATTTTTGGCGCTAATAATGGGCGATCTACGTGAAAGAACACATGAATTGACACTTTTTCTTGAATCTACGCAGCAAATATGGAAAGGACAAATTAACTTAAAATGATGTTTTTGCTGCATTTTGCATTCATAATAGATTGGCCACATTCTATCTGTTATTATCATTTCCTTTCTAGAATCAACCATGGTGCCAAATGACTACAATCAGGAAGCCAAGAAAACCAACCTGAATACACCATCAGCTGGGATGGTTTTACTTACATGACATGTGAAACAACATAAACAAGAAGTCTTTATCTCTTGTTTGTTCTCACTATGAAAAGAGGAGATGCAATGATTTTTTGGAACCCTGGCCTTTTTAGGCTGTTGATTCAGCCATTATTGGATCTTTTTTATTAATGCCACTTTCAGCTGTGCACCCATCCTTTACCAGACACTGATCACTATGGTGTCTGAAAGCCAGACCAGAATATACATCCCTGTTTTGTATACTTTTATGCTCGCATGACTCACAAGACTAAGGAGATGTATTGTAATTTGTTTCATGATGTGATTATCATTTCATTGTGAGGCTTAATATGAATTCTTCCCCATCTAATTTTGAGTGGGAAAATATCACTGCCCTCAAGGAACTGTTCCATACTGAAGGAGATGGTATTGTCAATGGGTGCCATATTAGAAGTTTCTTTTAGTTTAAGCAAGCCATTTGCAAACACACAATCAAGAAATTGCTTTTTAGTGGTTGCCATTGGTACATTCATGGCAATGGGCATGTTTGACCTTCACACCACACTATTCTTTCCCATCAGAAAGTAGACCTCTACAATATACCCTATCTTTTTGAGAATTTGAGGGTGGAGATGAAGTTACACAGTGGACTTTGGATGTCAGTTGGAACATTGGTAAACAATAGACACCAAGTGTAACAAGTTGTATCAGGACAAACAACGTTCTTGAGCATTACAATCACCACTTTCCTTCCCTCTTCCTTTCACATGCAAGGTGGAGACCCAGCTCATTGACTCTGTGAAGATTGAAGAATCAGAAAGTTACCCACAGGCACAGAACTTTGAACACCGTTGGGCTAGCCACAACAAGATCCCTACATACAAAGAGAACACAATTCCCAAAACTTAATGTTTCATGAATAAGCTTTGTTACAAGCAGGCTAAATCTCACAAGTGAAGTACCTATTCTCTGTACAATTTGCATTTTGTGCATGGCACCTGTTTTCCATGTATAAGTTGTACAACCAAATTTGTGCGGATCTGATTTTCCTGGCCAAATCTATTTCTTGTTATATTCATTTTTAGCAACGAGGACAAAAGCATCTTCTCATTCATATCTGAATTGTTGCATATCATTCAAACACTCAAAAGTCCACCTTTTAGCAACAAGCAACAGTGTGCACACACCTGACAACATGTTGGCAGAAAAAGTCCAGCTTTCTAGCAATAGTATGCACACATCTGACAACATGCTGACAGAAAAGTTAATTTGATTTGAAATAGACGGAGACAAATAATGTCCAATCTGGGTGGAAAATCACATCTGCACAAATTAGGTTTCACAGTCCTATATGTGAGATACTTTTCTTGCTTCATGCACCAAGTGCATGAACATTTCATACATTTTTTATTTAATGTCATAATAAAGTATGTATTACTGATGTACACATGTACTTTAGCAAAAGATCACAACCACACCAATGCCATACAATAGATTCATGCCGGGGTGGCAGGTGGACTTTAAGACTTTTAGTTCCATTTTTTGATTTTATTATTTTCTGTTTAAGATTTTATTTTTTTGCTGTTTTTGGTTTGGAAGCATTGCTGCTCTTTTTTCTTGACCATCCGATTTCTAGAACCACAAAAGAGATGACCTATTTAATCCCCATACCTGTTGATACCTCACAATAATGCACCAAGAGCAAGAGCCTTCACACAAAAGGAGCATTGACTTACTGCCAAAGCTAACACAATGAGCAAGATTGATGGAGACTTGAATGAGATGTCCACAAGCTCAACCATAAATAATGAATAGTTGGACTGATCATAATGGAGAGGACAAACTTTAGATGAAGGAAAATTACCAATAATCACAAGAAAATAGAAAACTCACCATGTCAAACGAGCTCAAGTTTATTTTTCACTGTGACACTGAATGGCCTCAAGGCCATCTTACATCACTATCATTGAATTGGCATTGGCATCTTTGTCAATTATTCTCCAGATTATGTTCACCAGTATCTGGGATCACATCTTCTCCTTATTTTCACTGTTGCTCAGCACTTGTCCACTCAGTATTCCAGGTTGCTTAATATCAGCTTCTTGTACTACAGACCCCAAACTGAACTCGATCCATGTGTTTCTTCTAGGGCACTTGTTCTTGCGTCATGGGATACATCCCAGGGCTAAAAGAGACCAGAACAAAATTCTGCTTGAGGTCACAAAGGAGATCTTGTGAAGTGTTGCTTCTACACTGAGCAGGAGATAACTTTGTCAAAAGAGTGGTCAATGACAAAGTGCAAGACATGTTTGATATTTAGGTTCATTGGGATGAGAAGATATTATGCAATAAGTTCAATAAACCTACCAGGAAAGCTGGTATATACCAGGAGAGTTCCAGTTTGCCATACACTGCAAGAAGGTGCAAGCACACGTTCACAAGAAGGGCAACTCCATACTTGAGAGAGCAAATCCAGGAAATGACGAGAAATTATTTAGTGATGATAGTGCAGGAAAAGATGCAACAATAAAATGAACAACAGTTCAAAAAAATATGCAAATTAGGACTATTGATTGAAAAATTTGCAAACAGGTTGCTAACACAAACACAGAGATCACAATATTGGAGAATAAGAAAAACTCTTACATCCCAGATGCTAGAAATTCAGATATTTCAAGTACAAATCACAGAGTCAAGAATCAAAAAAAATTAGAACGATATTGAATAAGATTGTCAAGGAGAAGAATAAGACAAAGAAACACAAAGGAAGAAGAAGGTGAAGAAGTTTAACAGGATTGACCTGAGCCGATTCGTCATGAAAAATATCACGCGAAAATTATAGGTAGTTTCGACAGGTGTCGAAGATTTGATTTTATGAGCTATATTTTGTACAATTGTGAGGATGGAAAGGCAGTGGAACTGCATTCCAATCCAAAGATGCAAACGATCATTGTGTAGGTTTCTACACAATATAGTAAGTTCATACCCTTCTGATAGATGCTTAGATCTTACTCCAGGGTGTTCTCTTGTTTGGGGTTCTGAACTTCCATGTTGGGGAGTCCATGCTGTTGGGAGGTGGACTCTCCTACTTGGGGTCCTGAGAATGCTCCTATTTAGGTTTTGTACCCAGGGGTACAAAAAGGCTGATTCCTGCTCTATTTAGGTTTTGTACCCAGGGGTACAAAAATGGCTGATTCTTGGCCTACGTCACTCGCCCCCACGAATGGAGTATCAGGTAAAAAAGGAACAAAAAAAAACCTAAGTGTTTTTAGGTGAAAAAATGGGTTCTCATGAGAGTAACAATAACGAACTAAAAAGTTTGTTAATTATGTGTAACAAGTAAGTGTTGTTTGAAGAGGGAGAGTCCGTTTTTGTCGTTTTGAAACTGACATTTAATACGGTTTTAAGTTTGGTTGTTAAAAAAAGGTGTAACTCTTCGTATATTCAGTCTTTCTGATTTGGTTCCGCATTGAATCCTGATGGCACCATTCGTATGAACTGATGTGATAGTCCAAGGATCACTTTCATATCTACTTTCACCTTTGCAGAGTATACCAACTTTTCTAAGAAGTACTTGATCACCAACTTTGTAGTCCCAATCACGACGTGAGCTATTTTCCCGTTCTGTGTTTTGGTCTGTTTGGTGTTGCTATATTCTCCAATTTTATTCCAGTCGGCCAGGAAGGGGATGTCGAACAACATGTCCCTGCCAAAAATGGCTGTACCTGGGGAGGCTTTTAGTACTGTGCGGTATGTTGAGCAAATGGCCCAAGCAACGTTCGTCACGAACTTGTCTATATCGATTGTCTCTACTGAAAGGGCCATGTCTATTTCAGCTATGCAGAGCATCGATGATATCACCTGATGCACTCGTTCTAGAATTGCATTCGCTTGTGGATTCTTGACACTGGTAGGCTTACTCGTGATCCCATATGAGTCACATAGGGCTTTGAAGTGAAGTTTGAATTTGCTTCCATTGTCATAAATTATGTATTGACAACGTGGATACCTACTAAACCAGGTCTTGTTCACTAAGTTGCTGATCATTGCTGATGACTTATCAAAGTATGCTAACTTAGGTTCCTCATGGAATAATCGCCTCAGTGATTACCGGTAGTTCAACTATTTCAAACCAGCTCGAAGCTGGGTCAATCATAGTCAGACACATGAAATCAATTACTGTCCCATCTTTACCTTTGATTGTGTACGGGCCAATAAGGTCAACACATAGTACATCCCAAGGGTTTGTGATGGCGAATTTAGTAGGGAGTTTCCCGTACTTATGCTTATGCCTCTTGTTGACTTGGCATGCATGACAGTTTTTGACATATTTACGGACGGTATTTCACATACCTTTCCAGTACATTGCAGCACAAAGGGTTTCCTTGAGTCTAGTGTGTCCAGGGTGCTGTAGATAGTGGTGGTACCAACTAACTGCACGGTGTTGAAGATCTTTTGGAATGACCATTTTTCCGTCCTTACATAGGAGATGTGTACTTTCGACCAATTGTGTCGAGTACTGGTCTTTCAACGTCTCCAAGCTGGCATCGAGCTTTTGTGCTTCTGCAATCTCTCGTACTCTTAACGGGTAGATTACATCTTCTTCGCTGCGGTTTGCAAATGTCAGATTCATTTCTTCTTGGTATGCAGAGGTGTCTATCGCACTCTCTTCTTGCATGGTGTAATGACACCAGCATTTGGTGAACGTCATCCAGTTCTCGTGCTCACTCGGTATTGGTCCGATGTCTAAGCGAGAGATGGCGTCGGCAACAGTGTTATGTATGCCTTTAATGTAAACAATTTCGGGGCCAAATTCCTCCAGGAGCAATCTCCATTGGTAGACACGGTCAGAGGTTAATCCGAGGGCGTCTTGGATTAGATTTTTATGGTCTGTGTAGACTTTTAATCTTTGTCCCCACAACATGCCTTTGAACTCCTTGAGTGTTTCCACTATGGCCAGTAGTTCTAGTTCGGTCACGCTGTACTTCTGTTGCGTCGTCGACAGCTTCCTGCTGAAGAACGCAAGGGGCATATTACCCTGGGTGATAACTGATCCAAGTTGTTTAGATGAGGCATCAGTGTATATCTCAAATTCCATTGAATAATCGGGATAGGCTAAGACTACATCCTTGGCAATTGAAGTCTTAACGTCATCGAATGCTTTTTGATGCACTGTGTCCCAGTACCATGGACGTTTCTTCGTCTTATTGGCTCTGGTGACCTTGGTGTGACCACACTCTCCTACCAGTGAGGTGAGTGGGGCAAGCACTTTGCTGCGTCTTGCTCAAAGATCTCTATAGTACTGGACCATGCCCAGGAACTTACGGAGGTCTTTGACATTTTTCGGCGATGAAATCGCGAGAATCGCTTGTACCTTTTTCTGCTGTGGTTTAATCCCTGTTCGTGTGAGGGTATAACCTAGATATTCTGTTTCAAAGGTGCAGAATGGCGACTTTCGGGCGTTGATTTGCAAGCCCGCCTTGCGTAGTCTGGTAAGCACCGTTTTCAATTTGTCAAGGTGGTCTTCCAGGTTTGCCTTTGTGATGCATAACAAATCATCAAGGTAAGCTCTTACAAACTCTAAGGCTACCATTAGTGTTGACATTTTTGCTTGAAAGATGTCTGGTGAACCTGCGATGCCCATTGACAAACGGAGGTAGGAATACTTGCCCCATGGGAAAATGAGGGTACATATTCGGGATGAATCGGGATCCAGTCTAATGGTATAATAACCCATGTTTAAATCTAGGGTTGTAGCATAGGTAAATCCTTCTAGCTCTCGCAGGACTGTACTGGTTTCGGGTAATGGAAACGGCTTTCAAACTAGTTGTTTATTTACTTCTCTAAAATCAGTGAGAAAACGTACAGTTCCGTCTTGTGTTCCAGTGATAAATGATGGTGACACCCATTCCGATTCGAGCTGAAACTCTACCACTCCCAGTTCGCATAACCTATTCAGTTCTTTGATAGTTGTTTCTTTGCGAGATTTTGGTACTGGGTGTGCCTTGCCATGATATGGTTTTGCGCCCTCCTTAAGTTCGAAGGACACAGGCTCTGTGTTCGAATCACCCAGTGTTCTGTCAAAAAGTTCCTCAAATTCTGTGAGTAACTCCAGCAACGAGTTTTGGTCTTGGAGACTTAGGTGAGTACAATTGGTGCTAACAATTGATTGGAGGTATGCCTTTTTATAATTTGCATCTAGGATTTTAACTACCCGCTGTGTCGCTTCCTGCGTACATTGTGGTTCATTTGCCATGCTGTTGTTAACAGCCCAGGCTTTATCCAAGTTTGATGAGGTCAGACTATTGATGTCTCTCATTGGCAAAATGATGTGATCAATGGTTATTTCTTTTGTTTGAAAATATAGAACAATTCCGAGCTCTTTCATGGTTTGACATCCAAGAATGAGGTCGAACGCTGGCTTTGCCATCTTTTTCTTATCATACTCTACTTGACCTAAGCCAGAAAGTATTTAAAAAATCTTGTTGTAGACTTTGCTGACTTTGTTTTTATGAGCTTAAAACTACTGTACAACTGATGAATGAGATACTAGTTATCTCATGCATAAAAAACACAAATGATCATGGGAGAGATTGGCAGTGATTTGTGGCAGTTCCATGACTGGCTCATATCCAACTGCCCAAAGGAACTGTCCCATGGGAAGGTTCCTGAGAAGGAAATCCTCCATTGGATATTCAACCTAAGAAAACACCTACAATGTGTATGGTGGAGTTCTAGGAAGGAAAATCCTATTTGGATATGATTTCTGAGAAACTCCTATCTTATGACTTTTGAGTCCTTCCTCTGTATCAAACAATGTGAAGGAGACTTATGGAGTTCCAGCTGGAAGCTCCAGATTCTTGGCCTATGTCACTCGCCCCACGAATGGAGGGTCAGGTGAGGTGTGAAAAAACCTTTTCTTTGGAAAGGAAAAATGGGGAGGCCTGTTTTGTGAGCGGAAGACACTTGTTTGTGTACCAATTTATACTGGTAATACAAGACTTTCCTGGCTGAGTAGTGACTACGAAGCATTATTTCAAGCGTAAGTGTTAGTGGAGAGAGGAGTAAGAGTGATTCACTGACATGTTCTTTATTTTAAGTGTCTGTAGTGTCAAAGTATGGTGTTACTCTCCTAATGTTTAATCTTTCTGATTTTGTTCCGCGGTGAACCCTGATAGTACCATTCGTATGGACTGTCGATATAGTCCAAGGATCTTTATGGTATTTGCTTTCTGATTTGCGGAGGATACCTTCTTTGCGAAGAAGTACTCTATCACCAATTTTATAATCCCAATCGACGCGAGACTTGTTTTCACGTTCGGTGTTGCGATCGGTTTGGCGTTGCCTATGGTCTCCTATTTTGTTCCAGTCAGCTAGGAAGGGAATGTCAAACAGCATGTCCCTGCCAAATATTGCTGCACCTGGAGAGGCTTTGAGTACCGTGTGGTATGTGGAGCGAACGGCCCATGCAGCATCTGTGAGGAAGTCTGCTATGTCACTAGGAGTCACTGTATTGGCCATGTCTAATTCAGCGGTTCGAGCATTGTCATGATTACTTGATGCATCCGTTCTAGTATTGCGTTTGCTTGGGGTTCTTGATGCTGGTTGGCTTACGCTTGATACCGTATGAATCACATAGGGTTTCAAAATTGAGCTTGAACTTGCTTCCATTGTCGTAAATGATTACTTGACAACGTGGGTAACGGCTAAACCAGATCTTGTTTACTAAAGAGCCAACTTGTGCTGATGATTTATCAAAGTATGCTTCTTTAGGTTTATTATGTGTGTTAGTACCCTTGAGGCCCTTTTACCCTTGGGAGTAACAGAATTGAATTCAGTTACCGGTAGTTCCACAATTTCGAACCAACTGGTAGCTGGATCTATCATTGTGACACACATAAAGTCAATTTCAGTGCCGTCTTTGCCCTTGAGAGTGTATGGTCCGATTAGGTCCACACATAGTACCTCCCAGGGGTTTGATACAACCAATTTTGTAGGCAATTTACCGTACTTATGTTGGCGTCGTTTGTTGACTTGGCATTTATGACAATTTTGACAAAGGTGCGGACAGAGTGTCTCAAACCTTTCCAATACATCGCAGCGAAGAGTTTCTTCGAGACGGGTTGTCCCTGGATGCTGCAGGTAGTGATGGTACCACTGTACTGCTCGCTGCTGGAGTTCCTGTGGGATGACAAGTTTGCCATCTTTGCACAGTACTTGAACATTTTCTACCAGCTGAGGTTTGTATGCCTCCAGCAGGCTGAGTTTGTCCAGCATTTTATCTGTTTGTTGAGCTGCGGCAATCTCCGAACTGTCAGGGGATAGATCGCATTCTCTTCGCTGCGGTTAGCAAACACAAAGTTCATGAGGTCTGAGTGTTGTGCTGGGGATGGGTCCTCTTCTGATTGCATAGTGTAATAACACCAGCATTTGGTGAAGGTCATCCAGTTTTCCTTGACGTCCTTTGTTGGACCAAAGTCAAGGCGTGAAATCGCATCCGCAACTGTGTTGTGGATTCCTTTGATGTACACGATTTCAGGACCATATTCCTCTAGTAATAAACGCCAACGGTAAACCCTGTCACAGGTTAAACCGAGTGCATCTTGCATGAGGTTCTTGTGGTCTGTGTAGACTACAATAGGCTGGCCCCACAGCATTCCTTTGAATTCTTTGAGTGTTTCAACAATGGCTAGAAGTTCAATTTCGGTTACGCTGTATTTTTGCTGACAGACAGAGAGTTTTCTGCTGAAAAATGCAATTGGCCGGTTGTTCTGAGTAATGACGGCTCCAAGTTGTCTCTTGGATCCATCAGTATAGATCTCAAACCCTTTTGAGTAATCAGGGTAGGCCAAGGACACATCTTTGGCGATAGTGGCCTTTACGTCATCGAATGCTTTTTGATGTTCCTCAGTCCATTTCCAGGGTTTCTTTTTAACCTTGAGAAGTTTGGATTGTTTGGTATGACCACACTTGCCTACGAGGCTTGTGAGTGGGGCAAGCATTTCGCTGCGCCGTGCCCAAAGATCTCGATAGTATTGGACCATGCCAAGAAATCTACGGAGGTCTTTGACATTTTTGGGCGGTGTCAGTGCAAGTATCGACTGTACCTTCTTGGGTTGTGGTTTAATTCCCTCTCGTGAGAGGATGTACCCAAGATATTCTGTTTCAATGGCACAGAAGTTTGATTTGCGAGCATTTACTTTTAGGTTCGCATCTTGCAGTCTGGAGAGGACCAATTCCAATTTAGCCAGGTGGTCTTCCAGGGTTCCCTTGGTGATACATAGTAGATCATCAATGTAAGCTCTTACGAACTCAAGGGTGGCCATTAGTTCCGTCATTTTTGATTGAAATATGTCCGGAGAACCAGCAATTCCCATTGGTAACCTGAGGTAAGAGTACTTACCCCATGGAAATATAATGGTGCAGATCTTGGATGCATCTGGATCCAACCTAATGGTGTAGTAGCCCATGTTTAAATCAAGGGCTGTGGCAAAAGTGAAACCTTCTAACTCTTGCATGACTGTACTAATTTTAGGTAATGGGAATGGTTTTCTAACTATCCTTTTGTTTACTTCTCTAAAATCACTTAGGAAACGTACAGTCTGATCTTTTTGGTACTATGAATGATGGTGAAGCCCATTCAGATGCGGGCTGCCACTGTAGTACCCCTAGGTCACATAGTCTTTTGAGCTCTTTCATGAGAGTCTCTTTTACTGAATGTGGCACTGGGTAGGCTCTGCCATGGTACGGTTTTGCACCTTCCTTCAGTTCGAAGGAGACAGGCTCAGTATTCCAATCACCTAGTGTACCATCAAAGAGGTCCTCATATTTACGGAGGAGCTCCAACAACTTGTTTTGATCTTGTAGACTAAGGTGAGGACAATTGTTGTCAACAACTGATTGGAGGTCTGCTTTTTCATATTTTGCATCTAAGATGTGAACTGCACGCTGAGTGGCTTCCTCAGTACTACGTGGTTCATGAATCATGCTGTGGTTAACTGACCAAGCTTTTTCAATCTTAGAGCTAGTTGACAGACTGTTGATGTCTCTCATCGGCAAGATGATCTCATCAATGGTAATATCCTTTGTTCGAAAATCTAGAACAATTCCAAGCTCTCTTAGTGTTTTTACACCTAAGATGAGGTCAAACGCTGGCTTAGCCATCTTTTTACCATCATACTCCACAACATCAGGTTTAACTGTGTATTCCTTGCTGTTGGAGTACTCTAGGAATTTTAGAGTAACTTCGCCTCTTCCTTTGGTTTGGAAGCACCCATTCGACGTGTGCCAAGACTTTGACACCTGCCTAGTCAAGTAGGGAAAACGCTTGGTGGTTCCTTTTTCATGGAACATGAGGTCACCATCGGAACCAGTGTCCAATAGTACTCTCAAGAAGTTGTTTTTGCGACTCCTGGACAAGTGTTTGAGTTTTGTCGAGGACTGACTTCCAGTCGCTAATTTTTGTACAGCTAGTACTGCTGTTACTGAGTCCATTGATTTTTGTGGGTTAGATGGCTCAATTGACTTTGATTCATGTAGGGTGTCCCTCACTGAGTTGGGATCTACATCAAAGTTAGTGGACAAGTTCGAGGTGTCTTTGAGATTTTTCAAAGTTACATCCACTAAGGGACTCGAATAATCCGGAATTAAAATTTTGTCATTTAATTCTAATTTTGGTTTACTGGTAGTTTTTATCGGACCAGGGGTAGTGTAATTGGCTAACTCGTGGTTAGTTTTAATTTTCTTACAACTAATTTCATTTTCCCCGGTACTACCCGACCCAACGCTTCAGGATGAGTCGGAATCGCTGTCACTTTCTTCGCGACGGCGACGTTTCTTGCCTTTTTTGTTGGCTTTCTTGAGAGACTTCTCAAGTTTCTCCATGCGAGCTAAGACCTGGGCGTAGGACTTCTTGGGGCGACTATCCTCACGGGACTTTCGTGCAGCTTGCCCAAAGTACCTCGCGTAGGAGTTCCGTCTTTGTTGTACCGGCGACACTCCGCGGTGTTATGCGTGGTGTGTGCGCCCCCATGCTTTTGCATAGCTCGCAGTTCTTGTCTACGCGCGTATACTCCGTGCGTGCTTGCTTGGGCTTCTTGGGAATTCGTGCGCCTAGCGCGAACTTCTTGGAGGGCTGTTCAGCTCCTTGGGCCTTTGCAGGCTTAGAAGACGACTGCCTCTCATCCACTGGGTGCGCCACCTCAATTCGCTCAAGAATGAGCAATAGAGGCTTAACCCCTTCGGGATAGCACTTCTCAAGCAAGTGGTACTGGTCCTGCCACTTCAACGGACACATGCGCAATATGTGGCATGCAAGTTCCGCGTCAGTGAAGGAGTAGACCTGTTGGGTCTGTGTACTAGCGCTCGGGCTGTAATACAAGCACGGGAGGTCTTCCACGTAGTTGTTCAGCTGCATCACGCGCTGCACAAACTGACGCACCCGAACCTTGTTGGGCTTCTTGAGGCAATTTGAAATATAGAATTTCAAATTTTCGCCTGCGTCATGTGCGAAACACGATTGGAGGTGGAGTAACTGGCACCTCCTGAATGACTCGGACGTCTTGCCCGGTGACTTCTTCCTTTCGACCGAAGATGTCATGAAAGGGACTTGACTCTGTCTGCTCCTTGACAATTAAGTCCCAGGGCTGACGTGCCTCCTCAGTGAGAAGGTTGGCGTAGAGTTGAAAAACTTCTAGGGCCGAGTCGGTCATTTTTGTCCTTAAGGCGAGCATGTCGGCCTTTAGGGAGAGTGACTCTGCGGTCTTTTTCTCCTTCTCAGTCTTGCTGAGGGGGTCATCGGCAAGTTCGCGTAGAACAGCCTTCCAATCACCTTTTTTCGAGTCATATGCCTTTTCGGCATCATCGCAGGCGGAATTAGACCCATTTTCTTGGCGGTACTATACGCCTTGTTCACGTGCAGTACAAACTGCTCGTTGGTACCGTGTCCGGACCAAACCGTGACTCGGGTTTCTGACCCATTTGCGAGGGTGCACTTGAGGGTCTCAGGCTTGAGGTCCAAAGCTTTGGACTGGGTCCCGATCCGGCACATAACGGATAGGGGCTTTCTCGCCACCCCTTCCGCGCCGCACTCTTGGTTCTTAAGCCCAATAGGGGCTATTTTCTCAGCAGACATTCTTGAGAGGGCTGCTCCGAGACTTGTTCCAAGGAAAAGGGTCTTGTAGGAGCTTCGTGGCGGTTCGCACTCGAAGGAGACACGATTGGCACGAATCTTGTTGGCGGCGGGATCACGTAGCGCAGACGTGGTGCTACTACTTACCGGCGCACGAAAGACGGTGGCTCGACGGGCGAACACGTGGATGCTGAACGCTGGACTGGCGGAGGACAGACGCGACGGTGTTGAACGGACGGTGGTCGGCTCGACGGTGACGGACGGTCGAAGGACAGTGCGGCGATGGACAGACGGTCCAAAAAAATTCGCTCGAGTAGGTTATCAATTGATAGTGACCTAAGCCAGAAAGTATTTAAAAATCTTGTTGTAGACTTTGCTGACTTTGTTTTTATGAGCTTAATACTACTGTACAACTGATGAATGAGATACTAGTTATCTCATGCATAAAAACACAAATGATCATGGGAGAGATTGGCAGTGATTTGTGGCAGTTCCATGACTGGCTCATATTCAACTGCCCAAAGGAACTGTCCCATGGGAAGGTTCCTGAGAAGGAAATCCTCCATTGGATATTCAACCTAAGAAAACACCTACAATGTGTATGGTGGAGTTCTAGGAAGGAAAATCCTATTTGGATATGATTTCTGAGAAACTCCTATCTTATGACTTTTGTGTCCTTCCTCTGTATCAAACAATGTGAAGGAGACTTATGGAGTTCCAGCTGGAAGCTCCAGATTCTTGGCCTATGTCACTACTACGTCAGGAGTCACTGTGTACTCCTTACTGTTTGAATACTCAAAGAACTTTAAGTTGACTTTGCTCCTTCCTTTGGTTAGGAAGCTCCCATTCGACGTGCGCCAAGACTTTGGCACCTGCCTAGTCAAGTAGGGAAAGCGTTTCTCTGTTCCCTTTGCATGGAACAGTAGATCACCATCGGATCCACTGTCTAGTAGGATCCTGATGACTGTGTTACTGGTATGACGCCCTGTAGAGTGTCGATACTCTTACGGGCTGGATTTTCAGTCGCTTTATAGCGTGCTTGTGCTACTACAGTAGTGACCTGCTCTTCTTTACCTGTCAAAGGGGGGTTCACACTATTGAAAAGGTCACCCGACAGTTCGGGGTCCGACAATTCGGTTATTGTTTCACTCTGTGTAAGGTTGACTGGAAGAGTTCCTAGTTCTTCTGCCAGGTTCAAAAATGTATTGTTTGAACCAGAAAATGTTATGTTGGCACGTGGGGAAGTTTTAATCGGACTAAGATAAGTGTTCATCATTTCATTACAATCGATTTTACTACACAATTTCTTAGTACTCCCCAACCCATCATCTCAAGATGAGTCTGAATCATCACTGTTACTCATGTCGTGATGCTTACGCTTCTTTTTTCTGATAGCGCGTTTCATTTTCTTGTTGGACTTGGTAAGTTTGTCGATTTTAGCGGATAGCTGCGCATAGCTACTTCCTCCTCGAGCAGGTCTCTCTAGTCCACGAGAGTTTCCATTTGGTTTCCTCCCCTTGAAGCTTGACTTCAGGGTCCCATTGGAGTCATACTTCCGGCAATCCGAGTGTTGTGGGTGGTATGTGCGCCCCATGTTTCTTGCAGAGAGAACAGTACTTCTCTGTGCGACGTTTCTTTGGAATCCGGTCACTAAAAGAGACCATCTTCTTCCTAGATGAGTCGTTAGCCTTGGCTACGGTCTTGGGTCCTTCTCCGACCTTCTCGGTGGGGTAGGCCTTCTCGGTGGGGTAGGCCTTCTCGATGCGTTCAAGGACTTCGAGAAGTTCCCTGACACTCTGTGGTACCAAAGCTCCACTGAGCTCGTATTGGTCCTGCCAGTTCCTAGGAACCATCCTGAGGATGTGGCTTGCCAAGTCGGCATCATCGAATGGCCCGCATACTTTCGTAGACTTTGCAGCCTTGGAAGAGTAAAACAGGCACGGCAAGAGTTCCACATACCCGTTAAGGCACTGGATCCTCTGCACAAAGTCCCTGATGGGTACCCTGTTTGGTTTCTTCAGCCCATTGCTGATGTAGAAACGTTCTTGCTCCGCTGCATCAGTCCTGAAGACGGTCTGCAGGTGCAACTGGACACATTCCTGAAAGGAGGTCCAAGATGCCGGGCATTTTGTGGGATGCTCGGTCCCATACACATCTGTCCAGGGTGTTGATCTGCTCCCCGACGATGGTGGTCCAAGGACAACGGGCAGTCTCCGACAATTGAGTGGAGTACTGCAGGAAGATCGCTTGGCCAGCGGACACTAGGGCCTCACTGGTGTGTATTTTAGCAGCAGTTGCTTTGTTCCACGACTGGAGGACAGGGGAATTTTCATCCATCCCTTTGAACTTGGCTTTGGCCGCTGTGGCCGCAGTCAGTTTTGCCTCAGTCTTTGCATCTGCCTTACAGGCTTCCCCGTAGTCCGTGTCTAAGCCTCTCTGGGAAATTATTTCCATCGAGGTCTGGACATGGTTGAGGAACTGTTCAGGACCTCCCTCGTCGAAGACGGTGACAGACAAGGTCATTTTGTTGGAGACCTTGATTTTGTTGATTACCTTTGGGGTGTCCATGGCAGTGGGAATGTAGGAAATGGGTGGCTTAGACCTCCCTGAACTCCGTTCACACTCCTGTGGCTTGAGTCCTTCTGGGCTTGATTTGCTGGTCGACATCCTCTTAATTGCCTCACCAAGGGGCGTATTATAAAACAAGGCCTTAAAGAAGGTCTTGGGTGCCCTGTTGAGGTTAGCTCGAAAAAGAATTTTTTTTATTTTTTTATTTTTAAATTTTTCTTCGTCGGCTTTTATTTCTTGAAAGTCTTGCTTCAAACTATTTCGCGAGAATTCTCGATCAATAAATTAATCCGACTCGTAGGAATCCCCGATCGCAGAAGTCAATCGCTCGAAGTTTATCGCTGATGCTCGCTGATCGCGGGAGAATTTTTGGAGAGCTCGTAGATCGCGAAACCGTAGGAATTCATTGATCGCGTAGCCGATTTTGGATGAATCATCGATCGTGCAAAAAAACGTATCGCTGGTGCGAAAAATTAAAATTTGCCGCTTGCGATAAAAAAATTGTTAGCGTACCTTGTGTCGGAAGGGTTGGATGTCAATGACTTCGGTGTGCAAAGGTCGCACCACAGTTATCTGTAGATAGTGACCTGAGCCAATTCGTCATAAAAAATATCACACAAAAATTATAGGTAGTTTCGACAGGTGTCGAAGATTTGATTTTATGAGCTATATTTTGTACAATTGTGAGGATGGAACGGCACTGGAACTGCACTCCAGTCCAAACAATGCAAACAATCATTGTGTAGACTTCTACACAATATGGTATGTTCATACCCTTCTGATAGATGCTTAGATCTTCCTCCAGGGTGTTCTCTTGTTTGGGGTTCTGAACTTCCATGTTGGGGAGTCCATGCCGTCGGGAGGTGGACTCTCCTACTTGGGGTCCTGAGAATGCTCCTATTTAGGTTTTGTACCCAGGGGTACAAAAAAGGCTGATTCATGCTCCATTTAGGTTTTGTACCCAGGGGTACAAAAATGGCTGATTCTTGGCCTATGCCAGTCACTGGCTACTACTGTATTGGCCATATCTAGTTCAGTAGTGCAGAGCATTGCAGTAATTACTTGATGCACCCTCTCCAGTATAGCATTCGCTTGTGGGGTTCTTGACACTGGTTGGCTTACGCTTGATCCCATATGATTCACAAAGGGCTTCAAAGTGAAGTTTGAATTCGCTTCCATTGTCATAAATTATGTATTGACAACGTGGATAACGGCTAAACCAGGTCTTATTCACTAAATTACTTATCATTGCAGATGATTTGTCAAAGTATGGTAATTTAGGATTGGTATGAGTCTTAGTGCCCTTTTGCCCCTTTGTATCCGTGGAAGTAACCGCATCTGTGGTTACCGGCAGTTCTACTACTTCAAACCAACTAGAAGCTGGATCAATCATAGTAAGACACATAAAGTCAATTTCTGTCCCATCTTTACCTTTGAGGGTGTATGGTCCAATAAGGTCCACACATAATGCCTCCCAAGGGTTTGTGATGACAAGCTTAGCAGGGAGTTTCCCGTACTTGTGCTTGTGTTGTTTGTCGACTTGACATATACAACAGTTTTTGACATGTGATCGGATAGTACCTCGCATACCTTTCCAATACATCGCGGCGTGCAACGTCTCTTCAAGACGTGTGTGTCCAGGATGCTGTAGATAGTGGTGATACCAGCTAACTGCTCGATTTTGAAGTGCTTTGGGGATGACCATGCTGCCATCCTTACATAACAAATGTGTATCCTCTACTATTTGAGTGGAATACTTGTCATGTCACTAAGCTTCTGCAAAGTTGCATCTGTCGTCTGGGCTTGTGCAATTCCCTTCACTGTTAATGGGTAAATTACATCTTCGTCGCTGCGAATAGCAAACACCAGATTAATACTTTCTTGGTGGTCAGAAGTGCTGTCAGCACTTGATGCATGCTCAGTGTAGTGACACCAGCATTTCGTGAACGTCATCCAATTGGCGTTGTCATCTTGGGTTGGACCGGAGTCCAATCGAGAGATGGCATCAGCAACAGTGTTATTGATGCCTTTTATGTGCACGATTTCAGGACCATACTCTTCAAGTAATAATCTCCACCGATAGACTCGGTCAGAGGTTAATCCAAGGGCATCTTGGATTAAGTTTTTATCGTCTGTATAGACCTTTATTTGTTGTCCCCACAGTATGCCTTTGAACTCCTTAAGTGTTTCCACTATGGCCAGAAATTCAATTTCGGTCACACTGTACTTTTGTTGCGTCACAGACAGTTTCCTGCTGAAGAACGCGAGGGGCCTATTACCTTGAATAATCACTGAACCAAGTTGTCTAGACGAGGCATCAGTGTATATTTCAAATTTCTAAGAAAAATCAGGGTAGGCTAAAACTACATCTTTAGCGATAGCAGCTTTTACCTTAACAAATGCTATTCGGTGTACCTCATCCCAATACCAAGATCGCATTTTGGTTTTCTTGGCTTTGGTGACTTTAGTATGACCACACTCTCCTACCAATGAGGTGAGTGGGGCAAGCATTTCACTACGTCTTGCCCAAAGATCTCTATAATACTGGACCATGCCCAGGAACCTACGGAGGTCTTTGACTTGTTTTGGCGGTGTGATTGCGAGTATCCCTTGTACTTCGTTTGGCTGTGGCTTTATGCCAGTCCTGGTTAGTATATATCTCAGATATTCTGTTTCTACAGCACAAAACTTCGATTTTGGGGCATTGACTGGGTACAAAACCTAAATGGGGCATTCTCAGGACCCCAAGTAGGAGAGGAGGTCCAAGATGCCGGGCATTTTGTGGGATGCTCGGTCCCATACACATCTGTCCAGGGTTCGCAGTTGATGTGCTCCCTGACAATGGTGGTCCAAGGGCGACGGGCAGTCTCCGACAATTGAGTGGAGTACTGCAGGAAGATCGCTTGGCCAGCGGACACTAGGGCCTCACTGGTGTGTATTTTAGCAGCAGTTGCTTTGTTCCACAACTGGAGGACCAGGGAATTTTCATCCGTCCCTTTGAACTTGGCTTTGGCCACAGTGGCCGCAGTCAGTTTTGCCTCAGCCTTTGCATCTGCCTTACAGGCTTCCCCGTAGTCCGTGTCTAAGCCTCTCTGGGAAATTATTTCCATCAAGGTCTGGACATGGTTGAGGAACTGTTCAGGACCTCCCTCGTCAAAGAGGGTGACAGACAAGGTCATTTTGTTGGAGACCTTGATTTTGTTGATTACCTTTGGGGTGTCCATGGCAGTGGGAATGTAGGAAATGGGTGGCTTAGACCTCCCTGAACTCCGTTCACACTCCTGTGGCTTGAGTCCTTCTGGGCTTGATTTGCTGGTCGACATCCTCTTAATTGCCTCACCAAGGGGCGTATTATAAAACAAGGCCTTGAAGAAGGTCTTGGGTGCCCTGTTGAGGTTAGCTCGAAAAAGAATTTTTTTTATTTTTTTATTTTTTTATTTTTAAATTTTTCTTCGTCGGCTTTTATTCCTTGAAAGTCTTGCTTCAAACTATTTCGCGAGAATTCTCGATCAATAAATTAATCCGACTCGTAGGAATCCCCGATTGCAGAAGTCAATCGCTCGAAGTTTATCGCTGATGCTCGCTGATCGCGGGAGAATTTTTGGAGAGCTCGTAGATCGCGAAACCGTAGGAATTCGGCGTAGCCGATTTTGGGTGAATCGTCGATCGTGCAAAAAACGTATTGCTGGTGCGAAAAATTAAAATTTGCCGCTCGCGATAAAAAATTGTTAGCGTACCTTGTGTCGGAAGGGTTGGATGTCGGTGGCTTTGGTGCGCGAAGGTCGCACCACGGCTATCTATAGATAGTGACCTGAGCCGATTCGTCATAAAAAATATCACACAAAAATTATAGGTAGTTTCGACGGGTGTCGAAGATTTGATTTTATGAGCTATATTTTGTACAATTGTGAGCATGGAAAGGCAGTGGAACTGCACTCCAATCCAAACAATGCAAACGATCATTGTGTAGGTTTCTACACAATATGGCATGTTCATACCCTTCTGATAGATGCTGAGATCTTACACCAGGGTGTTCTCTTGTTTGGGGTTCTGAACTTCCATGTTGGGGAGTCCATGCTGTCGGGAGGTGGACTCTCCTACTTGGGGTCCTGAGAATGCTCCTATTTAGGTTTTGTACACAGGGGTACAAAAAGGCTGATTCATGCTCTATTTAGGTTTTGTACCCAGGGGTACAAAAATGGCTGATTCTTGGCCTATGTCAAGGATAGGGAAGAAGAAATAGAACTAGGACAACCATTTACAACTATACTGGAATAATGATGTAAAATTTATATCTACATCACAAACTCAGTCAACCAAGTCTAGATGCAGTTTTTCTACTTATATTTGCTGGCACCTCTCAATCCGTTTTTAAAAGAGGCATTGTTCCTTGGAAAATTTAATCTGAGTATCAATGTTGCTCTTGTTAGCAGCACATTGCTGTGCCTTTTCTTGATGCATCTGATGAAGCCAGAATGCCTTGTACTCTGTTCTTGTTGTATATATTTCTATTGGCATCAATTCAAAGGCACAACCTTTTCTGACATCCTGCTCCAACAAAACATTTGCAATGCGTCTGTTCCAGAATTGATCTTAGCTGATGACAATCTCATTTTCAGCGAAATCTTAGCAGTACTTCTGGAATCTCTGCTCTCTTCATTCAATTTGGATTTCATTAGACATAAAAAGCACAAGCTGCATAAGACTCACAAGTTAGTTTTAGCATGTGATGGCAATATTTCTTATACACAGACAACTGGCAGCAATTAGAACATTCAACTGACTGATGGATTTCTTCCATCTCAATGCAAGCAGCTTTTCATTTGGGATTGCAAAAATCGACAGGTAGTACAACTGGTGTACTTCCCGACTTTTCTTGTCTCTTGTTGTCTGGGGCTCAATGATGTCAATCACTTTGAACTCTTGTGTTCAACTCCTGTTACTTGTTATTCTTCAAGATGGTCTTCGCGTAACGTGTGCAGACTGTTTTAATCCATATCTCTTTGCATACCAATGATGAATCTGGACAAAACTAAACAAGTTGAAATTAACAGGGCCTGAATAATAATAGTAATTATTTTACAGTCTAGCAATGGTAGAAACAACAGTCTCTTACATGTTGATATGAACTGTTGAATAGAAGACACTTCCTTCTTCAACTTGGCATTGATAACAAGCATGGCTTTGCAGGTATACCCCATTTTTCAATGGGTTTTGTCTTTGTCTGTTTTGTCTTTGTCACCAGAAACCTCCTGAAAGTCATTCTTTTCAATGCTGCAATCAAAAGAAAAAGATGGTGCAGGTAAATTTGACAAGCCAAAATTACAGCATGCTGTATAGGTCCATCCCTCGGGATCCTTGTCATTGCCACAAATGATGACTTTATCCTAATTCTCATTAATATTTGTCTTCATCCTCACTGCTGCCATGGATAAGGTTTCTGCCTTGTGGGCAGTTGGACAGAAGCTTGACTGATGCCATTCATGAGGATATGACCTAAGCCGGAAGTAATCGAAAAGTAGTTGTAGATAAGGAAGTAAAAAAAGGATGTTCCAGTTGTTTGGAGTTCAATTTTTATGAGCTATAAAACTGATTGAAAATGAGGACTGCCTCATGGTAGTCCTCTCCAGATTATCATGCATTTTGCATGTAATTCGAGGATGTTAGATTTTGATGCATCCTGTTGGATTCATGCATGCCAAACTGGGTGTACATGCACCTGGGTTGGGCTGTACATGCATTCTTGCATGCCAACCTGAATCCAGTGGAATCTGGAATGGGCTGTATATTTAATCCTGCCAATGAGTCCTCCAGGACTCAGTGGTCTCTAATAATAAGCCCTGCAGGACTTAATAGTCTTGTTAATGAGTCCTGCTTCTATTTGGTGGGATCCTACCCTTAGTTAGTAGAAATCCTATTTGTCTTTGTACCCCTGGGACCTGTTCTTGGGCCCAGGAAGGGTCAGGAGTACTGTTTTGCGGAGGATACCGTCTTTTCGCAGCAGTACTTTGTCACCGGGCTGGTAGTCCCAGTCTATGCGAGAGGCATTCTCCGTCTTGTGTTACGGTCAGTTTGCCGTTGTCTATATTCCCCTATTTTAGACCAGTCAGCAATGTAGGGGACGTCAAACAACATGTCCCTTCCAAAGATAGCTGCACCTGGCGAAGTTTTTAGTACTGTGTGATAGGTAGAGCGAACGGCCCATGCGGCATTTGTGAGAAAGTCAGCAATGTCACTCTCGCTGATGGTGTCGGCCATATCCAATTCAGCTGTGCGGAGCATCGCCATGATTGTTCGATGCACCCGCCGAGTATTGCGTTCGCTTGAGGGTTTTTGACACTGGTTGGCTTACGCTTCAGACCATATGATTCACAGAGGGTCTCGAAGTGAAGTTTAAATTCACTTCCATTGTCGTAGATAATATATTGACTACGTGGGTAACGGCTAAACCAGGTCCTATTGACTAAATTACCTACTGTTGCTGACGTCTTGTCAAAGTAGGGTTGTTGTTGTTGGACATGTGTGTCTTTGCCCTTGTGCCCCTTTGTACCCATGGGAATATCAAGCTTCGGGAGCTGTGATACCGGCAACTCTACAATTTCAAACCAGCTTGTTGCAGGATCGATCATTGTGATGCACATGAAGTCAATTTGTGTCTTGTCCTTGCCCTTGAGGGTGGACGGTCCTATAAGGTCCACACATAGAGCCTCCCAGGGGTTGGTGATTGCAAGTTTTGTTGGCAGTTTCCCGTATTTTATCTGCCTGCGTTTGTTCACCTGGCAACTGTGACACTTTTTGACGTGTGATTGGACTGTCGTTCTTAGACCTTTCCAATACATCGACAGACAAAGAGTTTCTTCAAGACGTTTAGTCCCGGGGTGCTGTAGGTAGTGGTGAAACCAAGCTACCGCACGGTGTTGGAGGCTTGTTGGAATAACCATTTTGCCATCCTTGCAGAGTACTTTAATATTCTCAACTAATTGAGTTGAGTAGCCTTTGTTTAGTAGGCTTTCATCTTCTTGTTGTGCCTCCGCTATCTCTCTGGTTGTGAGGGGATAGATGGAGTCCTCTTCATTGCGATTAGCAAACACCTGGTTCATGGATTCCTGGGTGGATGCTAGGGATGTTTCTGGCTGTGAGGTGTTGTGGTAGCACCAACACTGGGCGAAAGTCATCCAGGTTGACCTGTCATCTGTGACGGGTCCATAGTCCAGTCGTGAGATGGCGTCCGCAACGGTGTTGTGGATGCCTTTGATATACACGATGGTGGGGCCATACTCTTCTAAGAGTAATCTCCAGCGGTACACTCGATCAGAGGTCAGACCTAGAGCATCCTGCATTAGATTTTTGTGGTCAGTGTAGACCGTAATTTGTTGTCCCCAAAGCATGCCTTTGAACTCTTTTAGTGTTTCTACTATGGCCAGTAGTTCCTGTTCAGTCACGCTATATTTTTGCTGCGCCTGACTCAGTTTTCTACTGAAGAACGCCAGCGGCCTGTTGTTTTGAGTAATCACAGCGCCCAATTGAAATTTTGAACTATCTGTGTAAATCTCAAATCCCTGGGAATAGTCAGGGTAGACCAAGGTAACATCGCGAGCGATAATTGCCTTTACAGTGTTGAATGCTTGCTGATGTATGTCATCCCAATGCCACGGCTTTTTCTTGGTTTTGTTAGCCCTTGTGACTTTGGTGTGTCCACATTCACCAACTAAGTTGGTTAATGGTGCAAGTATTTCACTGCGCCGCCCAAATGTCTCTGTAGTACTGGACCATGCCTAGAAACCTACGGAGTTGTTTAACATTTTGAGGCGGTGTTAATGCGAGGATTGCCTGTACCTTTTTTGGTTGTGGTTTTATACCATCTCTGGATAGCACATATCCTAGGTATTCTGTCTCCATGGCACAGAAAGACGACTTGCGCGCATTGACGGTCAAGCCTGCATCTCGCAACCTAATGAAGACCCTTCTAAGTTTAGTAAGGTGATCTTCTTGGTTTCCCTTGCTGATGCATAGTAAATCATCAAGATAAGTTCTCACGAACTCAAGGGTTGCCATTAGCTCAGACATCTTAGCCTGGAAGATGTCGGGAGAACATGCAACGCCCATTGGTAACCGCAGGTAAGAGTACTTACCCCACGGAAAGACAATGGGTGACTACCTTAATCGTTCCAGGTGTTCAGATGTTCAGATATTCAGAATTCTGGATCGTCCAGATGTGTTCCAGACCTCCTGACCACCCCCCTTTTCTCCCAGATCGTCTCAGATGGCGTTCCAAACTGGAAAAAGGAGGGGGGTGTCCGGACACCCCCACTTTTTGTCTAGTTTGGAAAAACATGATCTGGAACAATCTGAAACAAAAAAATACCACGTGGAAGCATGTGGAAGCACATGAATAGTTTATTTGCTTGCGAAGTCTTTTTAATCTATGAGCGATCACCATACAATAAAAAATACAATCGCATCAGTACTTTTCTACACCACGACGATTTCCGCTGCCGCCGCGGAAACTCCTTGATCATGGCAAATACCGTTGCAACACCCGGTCCGCCATGATCGCCCTCACCGCAACATCACCCTAGACCATCCTGCCACTTGGTTAGGTCAGATTCCCCGTATTTTACAAGGAATCACACCATTTCTGCGGAGCGAATTTTCTTCCGCAACAGAGGGTGTGAGTTGTTGGCGGCTTTGGCCGGTGATGCCGTGCCGGACTGGAATCATTACTCATCGTCGCCTTCAGAAAGCAGTATTCAACAACCAACCATTTGGAAAATGCCTCATTGAGAGGAAGACGACCCACGTGATTCCGCAGTCGTTTGGGCCGCTGTAGAGGAGGGAGTACAGTTGATGATGTGAGCTTTGGGCGGCTTCCGCCGGTGATGCCATGGCAGACATGGAATCATCCCTCATGGTTGCCGTCAAAAACATTATACAACAACCAACCACTTGCAAAAGGCAACAACTGGGAACAGAAAGACACAAGAACAAAGAGAAAAGGCGGAACGAATGAGACCCTCCAGCGTTCTGGCGAGTGACAAAGTTAATGTGAACCTTTCGGATCTTTAGACGTAGAGGGTGACACTGCTGTATCAGAGCATTGTTACCATCAACAAAAACACACAACAACCAACCAATATCACCAAGGCACGAAAGAAAAAGGGCAGACGAAACAATCAGCCGTGAACAACAAAAATGAAAACAAGAATCGGCTACAACATGAGTACAAAGTTGGAGTCTTAGTGCTCATCATGGAAAAGAGTTATGAGTGACAGAAAAAGCTCAAGCTCTCATCGCCGACGCAAGGGCCATATGAAATTATTCGTGCCTACGACCTACGACAACGGTAATGTCCGTATCCGATGGGGCGACTTCAACGACGATATATCAATCCGTTGCCTTCGCCATTACGACAAAAGCAACAATTAACTGATCCCACTGCATCGCACGAAGTTAGTAATACTTCATCGCCAGCCCTTCGTATCAGTTTTATTATCATTTCTACTATTGTTTGTGATCAGTTTTATTTTAGATTCCTAGAAAAATAGTTCGCAAATAACTTAATAAATCTTTTGATTCAATTGAATTAGTCTCTCGTCTCAAACAATAATAGAACATTTTGTGTTAGGGTGTCAGAATGAAATGATGATGGGGATGCTAAGAGAAATATGGTGATGGGCATCGCGGTTGTATCGAGAATCTCTATGTATTCATTGGGAAATCACGGGAAAAACAAAGTTTGGGACAGTTGATGCCAAAAATAATTGTGGTAGTCATTTCTTAAAAACTGTCCCAAATCAGTTCTAAAGTATACATCTGGGACTGGATATTTGAACATCTAGACACCTGGAACGATTAAGGTAGTCACCCAATGGTGCATATTTTGGACGCATCTGGATCCAATCTAATGGTATAATAGCCCATATTTAGGTCAAGGGCTGTGGCATATGTAAAGCCTTCGAGTTCTTGTAGAACAGTGCTGATTTTGGGAATAGGAAACGGTTTTCTCACTATCCGTTTATTTACTTCCCTAAAATCGCTGACAACCCATACAGTGTTGTCTGTCTTGGGTATGATGAATGTGGGTGATGCCCACTCAGAATCATCTTGCCATCTGAGTACCCCTAAGTCACATAGTCATTGTACCTCTCTTTTTGTTATTTCTATGTGCTTCTTGGGTATGGGAAAAGGCCTGCCATGGTATGGCTGTGCTCCTTCCTTTAACTGGAGGGAGACCGGCTTACAATCCCAGTCACCTAGTTTCCCACTAAATAACTCCTCAAACTCTTGTAGGAGCTCCAGTAACCTTGCTTGTTCTGGGCCACTTAGGTGTGTGCAGTTGTCTCTGACAATTGCCCTGAGATCCGCTTTTTCATACTTAGCGTCTAGTATTTTGATGAGGCGTTTTGTTGCCTCCAGAGTACTCTGTGGTTCCTTGGATGTCTCTTGGTAGATGCTATTGTTCATAGTCCAAGCTTTTTCCACAGTAGCTCTTGTCTTGAGTTTGTTGATGTCTCTCATTGGCAGTGAGATGTCATCCACGGTAATTTCTTTTGTCCGAAAGTCTAGGACAATTCCTAACTCTTTCAAGGTATTACTGCCAAGAATGAGGTCAAACCCTGGCTTGGTCATGTCATCTTCCTTGTATTCCACAACATCGGGTTGTAGAAAGTACTCCTTGGAATGGGAGTATTCAAAGAATTTGACTCTGATCCTACCTCTTCCAGTTGTCTGGAAGCTCCCATTTGACATATGCCAAGACTTTGGCACCTGCCTAGTCAGGTAGGGAAAAGGCTTGTCTTTTCCTTTAGGAAGAAAAATAAGGTCTCCATCAGACCCAGAGTCCAGTAGGACTTTAATTTTGTTACTGGGGCGATTCCGCAGAGGTTGTTTGTAAGCTCTGCCGGATTGACTTTCAGTCGCTGGTTCCATTATGGCAACTAATGCCGTGACACCGAGGCGATCCTTTGTGTTTGTTGTAATCACTTCCTGTTTGTGATTAATATTGTAATTTACACTGGGCATGTCCACATCAGCCTCAGTATGTTGTGTTTTATTACTGACAACTTTTTTGTCGTAAGATTTTTTTAAGTTGGATGATGTCGTTGACTTCATCTTATTTTGAATTTTTAATTCGGGATTTTTTGTTTTGGAACAAGATTTTTTTGATATCTTGGTTTTTGTGACAGTTGATTTAATTGATTTTGAATTTTGACTTTTATTAGTCAGGATAGCTTTACTCGGACTGGGGGTAGTGTAACTGTCAATTGCAGTATTTAATTTACGTTTCTTACATCTACGTAATTCCCCAGTGCTATCCGACCCGCACCTTCACGAACTGTCGTCGGAGTCGCTGTCACTTTGCGAGTCATTAGCGCGACGTTTCTTGCGCTTACTAGACTTTTTGTGGAGAGCTTTCTTCAACTCCTCCCGGACTATCTGGGCGGAGTTCGCGCCCTCCGGTTTCCTTTCTTTTGAACCGGGCTTACCTGCGCCCCCATTCTTCTTGATAGGAGTACTGTCCTTGTTATAGCGACGGCAGTCACGCGTATTGTGACTTTTGTGCGGCCCCCCATGTTTCTTGCATAGCACACAGTGCTTTTGGTCCAGCCCACCTTCTTGGGCTTCTTGGGGATGCGGGAGTCCATCGACTCCATCTTCCGCTTTGTATCAGCCCCTTTTGCCTTGGTCGTATTGGCGGGCTTGTTATCGAGTTCCGCATTGTTCTCGATATTCTCTAGGACCAATAGTAGGGCCCTAGTACTGACCGGAGTGGTATTCTCTGTGAGGTCATACTGGGTTTGCCACTTGGCTGGACACATGCGCAATAGATGAGTCGCAAGGTCAGCGTCATCAAGAGGCAATACTTTCTTGGTCGCCTGATTAGCCTTCGGGCTGTAATACAGGCAGGGCAATGTCTCAAGGTAGCTGTTGAGCTGTTCAACTCGGACAAAAAACTGACGAATCGAAACCCTGTTGGGCTTTTTTAGCGTATTCGTGATGTAATACTTGAGGGCCTCGCCCGCGTCATGACGGAACACCTGCAGTAGGTGAAGCGTGGCGCACTCGTGAAAGCGAGTTCCAAGTCTTCGTGGGAGTCTCCGTGTGCGGTACTCCCTTGATATCTTCCCAAGGAGCTTTAGTCACTTGGGCCTTGATAATCTTCTCCCAAGGCTGGCGTGCCTCGTCGGAGAGGAGGTTTCCATAAAGCTCGAAGGGCTTCGCTCCAGCCGTTGCGACGGCGAGCCGCATCTTCTAGAGCTTTCAAGACCTTGTCATACGTGGCCTTGGCTTCTACTAGGGCAGGTGAAGCAGCCTCGGTACACGTACCAGGCGCATCTTGTTTATTGCCCTTCTTTTTTTCAGCATTACGTGCCGTGGCGTAATCCTGCTTAGCTAGTTCAGCCTCGATCTTGGCTGTTTCAACAGCCTTCTCGGCTGCCGCGAAGTCCGTGTCAAGCCCCATTTGCTTGCATGCGTGAATCGCGGATCGTACATGCAGTAGAAACTGCTCGGGAGTCCTGGACGCCCATACTGCCACCTTTAACTTGTTTCCCGTATTGGGGAGAGTCAGCTTGAAATAGGTGGTCTTTTTGTCCTTCGCGAGGGCATCCTGCACGGGATCCTGCTCAGGAATGTAGCGTATGGGGAGTTTTCCCTCCAACGCCACGTTCGCACTCTACCCACTTAAGCCCTTTGGGAATCGCTTTCACGGAGGACATGGCTCGTAGTTTTTCACCTAGGCTAGTGCCTAAGAAGAGCTTCTTGTAGGAACTCCTTGGTGGACTAAGAAAAAAATCGTTCGCACGGTGACGTGCAATGAACGTAGTACTCTGCGTGGTAGACCTTGCTTTTGTTCGACCGCCTGTGGGTCGTTGGGATGAGCCTTTGTGTGGTTGAGATGCGAGCAACTTACCGAGTTCGGCTATCGTACGATAGTGACCTAAGCCGGAAGTAATCGAAAAGTAGTTGTAGATAAGGAAGTAAAAAAGGATGTTCCAGTTGTTTGGAGTTCAATTTTTATGAGCTATAAAACTGATTGAAAATGAGGACTGCCTCATGGTAGTCCTCTCTAGATTATCATGCATTTTGCATGTAATTCGAGGATGTTAGATTTTGATGCATCCTGTTGGATTCATGCATGCCAAACTGGGTGTACATGCACCTGGGTTGGGCTGTACATGCATTCTTGCATGCCAACCTGAATCCAGTGGAATCTGGAATGGGCTGTATATTTAATCCTGCCAATGAGTCCTCCAGGACTCAGTGGTCTCTAATAATAAGCCCTGCAGGACTTAATAGTCTTGTTAATGAGTCCTGCTTCTATTTGGTGGGATCCTACCCTTAGTTAGTAGAAATCCTATTTGTCTTTGTACCCCTGGGACCTGTTCTTGGGCCCAGGAAGGGTCAGGAGTACCAGTAGGTATCCTTGGCTCGTGTCAGGATAATTCTACCGACAAATACCAGCACTGAAAGTTGTGTGGACTGCGGTTTTCTGCTGACCAAGATCAAAGGGTGGACGGTCAGGTGAGACAGGGGTTGCATGGTGTTGGATACAGGCACCATCTCATGCATATTGCGGAGTGTGATGTCTAAGGATGTGGAGGTGACTACTTGTGTGCAGTTGTGACTGCAGAGACTCACTTGTACATATCGTATAAGTATCATCACGGGACTGATTTTTCAGAAGAGATACCTTTTTGTTTCTGGTTTCTCTCGAAAGTATTTTCCTGCTGTTATTGTGCTCCATTTCACTTTTCACACACCCTTAGGGAGCTCCTATTGTAATTTTTCGATCAGCCAGATATTAATTTTTTCGATCAGTCTGGATAGAAATCGTACGCTTGTATCCTAATAGGGCTCCGGTTTACACAAAACGATCAGCCTGGAAACCAGAGGTCTTTCAATAAGCTGGTTCTCAGAAAACAATCAGCCGCAAAAAAATCGATCAGCCTCGCTCCGTTCATCACATTCTCTCTCTCTCTCTCATTGTCACATTGATCAACTTCACAGGAGAACAGGACACAACCGCATGACTCCTACACGATCGCCTCTACAAGATTGCGATCGCCTGTACAAGATCGGCTCTACGGCTCTACAAGATCACCTCACACACATGATCCAAACAACACAAGCAAGACATCCCTTCCATACTACACAACAATCAGCCACTCTACAGCAACATACACCAATAACACAACCATATGTCAAAATCACTTTTTTCAGATATGTCATCGCCAACGCCAACACCAGTGGATGTGAGGGATCTGGGGGAGGATGAAGAGGTTGATATGCTCCTTGATCAGCCCTCCTTGAATTCTACACCCACAGCATTGGAACCAAATGCATTTCGTGAGTACTACAACAACCAAAGGGAGCTCCCTCCGAACACCAAACTTTGCTACATTGTCTTGATGAAAGCAGACAAGGAGAACATAAAATTGATGGATGAATACAGCACGAACGGAGCTGCGGGTGTACCACCTCCGGCATTATTCACACCGGAGAGTTATGTTAAATTTGCCAAGCCTTTAGCTACTTTTGCGCAAAAGGGGAAGGGCATTTGCTCTGTTGTTGCATCAAAGGCTCTCATTGGTCAGGAGTTGATGCGTCGTCTTGCTTGTTCTAAGTCGGATTGGAAGAATAAAAGGGTTCTTGACATCATGAAGATTCTTCTTGACAACCCCCTCTGTGATGAAGGAGATACTCAATACATTGATTCTGAGTACAGTCGAATGATGATGATTATACAGAACCGAGTTGAGGCTGACAGGTTGGAGAATGATTCAGATAAAATTGGGCGTGCCGACAAGCTTGTTCATCTCAAGTTCATTGTCATATTATGTACAAATGAGACTGTTCTAACTGCCTATCGTCGCCACACTTCCGCCTTGACTGTGACTGAAGTCGAGTACAAGAATAGTGAAAAGGCGCCTCTGAGTTGGAAGGATTTGTTGTGCGAGGCATTCAACGACACAGACGAGGTTGTTACGACTGTGCTCAAACCATTGCTTCATGATGACTTCAAGGTGCAGATACAGTGCGATACCACTATAACTACACACTAACTACAGACAGATGTGATGAGATAATGACAGCAATGAAAAAGAAAATCCTTACCATTGTGAACAAGTACAACAGGAGTGGAAATGGATCAGACATGGCTCATTTTGATGGTGATACTAATAATGAAGATGAACCATCCGAGGATGATGCAGCCGATGTATACGATGGTCACTTCAACAGAGAAATTCTATGAAGAGGGCCGAGCGGGGTGGCCTCACAATAATCTAAGGGGATGATCGGAAAAGCTTTCTTGATAAGGAGGGGTGAGTGTGTGATGCATATATATTTTGTATTTGAGTTTTATTATGTATTGTTGACTTTCATTAAACTAATTCAATTTCCATTTTAAAGCACTGATACATTGTACTGGTGGGATGAGATGGATCAAAATAACATCATTGTATTCTTTTTGGGAAAACTGAATAATCTATGTTCATCTTCATCTGCAGCAACTCTGGCTGCAGCTTCAAAGAAGATGGAGATTAAATCTTCTGCTATGATCCCTAACAAGAAGCAAAACTTCATGACCGACTATGCAGGACAACAGAAACAAATGGTGGAACATGTCGCCGGGCTTCGTAAATACATTGCATCAGTTGCGGCTTCTAGTATTCAAGGCCAAATCAACAACTACAGGAAAGACATTTTCAACCTGCAAGAGAAAAAATTTACGACAAACGGAATCACCCAGGAATATATTGATCTCATCGATAGTAGGATCAATGAAATAAATAAAAGTATGCAGGCCCTTGAGGATAACCTTGAATCGTTAGGTGAGGCACAGCCAAAGACTTTGACGTATGGAAATTGATATTTATACTGTTAAAAATCCTTATTAGTATACAAACACACTTGCATATGTATTGTATTTGAGTTTAATTATATATTGTTGATGTTCATTAATAACTGGAATTGTCAGATGAGGCACAGCCAAAGACTTTGACGTATGGAAATAATATCCTTAGTAGTATACGTTAAAGTTCGTTTTCCCCAGCCTGTAACCTCTCCCAGCTGTAATTGGGTCGTTCATACCCCATTCGAATTACCTCAGCCAATATCTTATGACACGGTTTGTCGAGGTCGTGACGATACTGCCTCCTCTGCGCTTCAGTATGATCATCCATATGCACACCACCATCAAGCAGTAGGATTCCCCAGCGATGAACCAATATACCGAAGGAACACTCGATGTTGATACGGACTTGTGAATGGAAATTTCATTGAATCCTTTGGTCCTTAGCAAACATTTCTCCACGGAGTACACATGTAAGTTGAATTAACACATGCACTATCTCCGAATAGACACAAACCGGGAAACAAAAATCCAGTAGCCTTCAATTTTTGTTTCACGACAGACTTGTCAAAGGCATAGAAATCAGATGCAGCCCCTGGCATATTGACCTCGACCCAAATGACCCTCCTTTGAGAATCGCACACTCCCATCATATTCAAACCAAATTTTTTCTTCCGCCCACAGAAGACTTTTGTTGGACCAAAACCAATGACTTTTTGATCCTTTGCACTAGGTTGATTTATCCAAAACAACATTTCATCAATACAACCGACACAGCAATCAATATCCATTCGTGACTTCACCTTAAATCCCTGGGCACATTCAATTTGATCGTGGTATGTCTCTGGGAATGTGATATTCATTTCAGGAGTGAGATGAATGGCATCAATTATGTCCCATACACTATTTAGTACCTCGTCGTCTGCCACACCATGAAGATCCGCAATGTCCAAAGGGTCGCCACCAGAGACGTACCTCAATGCCATACTGAGCCTGGCAGCCTTTTAAATTGGTCCATTTGGAACAGCTCCCCTCTTCCTCTTCTCGCCGGTGTTTGGTAAGTTCCTTTCGATGACTTCCAGCAGAGTCCAAAACGCTTCTTTATTCATTCGATATTTACATCGGGCTTCTCTCAGGCATACGACCAATATAGATTTCCATGTTGCTAGGAATGCGTTTGACATTCTTCGAGCCAATGTCCCTTCCCATAAATACAGTGGTTTGATATGTTGTTTCATCAGCAAGCAAGAAGGATGCTACACTCGCAACAGCAGATGATACTTTGCCAAGTAGGAGAGCTTGTGACGAGTATGAATCTTGATCATTTTCTTCGTGTTGTTCTGCATTGCTGCAATTAACAAGAAAGGAGGAGGGGGACGCAATCATGTCAAAAGGACTGTGCTGGCAAATTTTGTGGTAGACGGAAAAACAGGGTGGACGAACAACTGTCGATGAGAGGGATTTCATGGTAGCGGTATGAGAATGGTGATAGAAACGGGGAAAGGGGAGTTACACGCGAGATTTGAATGCAACTTCGCGACAGACGATAATATGTTCATTGTTCGTGAGGGGCGTGCGGACATATTCTGCAAGTATGTGCGATTACGTGACCATGGAAGCCATCATGGAAACCGAGCGGCAAGGTCCCTGAAACGACAACAAAGTCCATAAACAAACAAAGAAGTAGGTAGGAGTCAATTCCCAGGAACCAAAAATGAGAAGCTTCTTGAAATACTTCATTGATTTCTCAGAAAGTATGATATGTTTGAGTCGGAGTCTTTAGAAGGTTTTAATCGGCTAATGACACACCTACTAAAACATATTATATATTCAGTCGTGTTATCTTCAGGCTTCAAATTTCAACGCATACATTCAAACGGCTTCGAATTTTGAAGCCGTCTGATTAGACGGCTTCAAAATTTGTAGCTGTGTGACACACGATTGACATTTTTTTCATATGCTCACAAAGGTACTCATTCTTTCGCACCCACGACCTGAAGAACATTCCAGCCTAATTGTAAGTACTAAATGTAGAATTTACCTTTATGTGTAATAGATATTTCACACGGCTTCAAAAGTTGAAGCCGTCTGAACAGACGGCTTCAAAATCTGAAGCCGTGTGTTCAGACGGCTTCAGATTTTGAAGCCATCTAAACAACAGACGGCTTCTGATTTTGAAGCCCTGTAAATGCACGACTGATTTTTTGAAATAGCACTTTGCCCACAGGTTCAAACATGGCGCCCACTAAATAAATGGTATCTATTGGCGAGTAGTGGGAGTGTATTCCTACTTGTACAGGTTAGAAATCACTTTGACGCATTAAATGTCAGATATCTTTGGCCGCTGGTGCGGCCTCAATATACACGCGATGAGTCCCGGCCAACATTGTACAACCCTTTGGGACTATCTCAGGGGCTTAAGTCCAGCTCGACAAGTCCTCAGAATGGAACGAAGGCAGCTGCAATTGCAATGCAGTTCAACCCAAAAATGGGCATAATGCGTCAAAGTCAATCCTGTAGAACTTAGTATAGTTTCTACGAGATGTCCGTTTCAGATAACGAACATCGTGAAAATTGGGGGATCATGCTAGGATAACAAAACTTTATGCGCATCCGTGCGCATAATTTTTTTATTGTCACCTCTAGTAAGCCACGGACAGACTATCGGACACTTCGCATCAGAGATTTTTTTGTTGAAATATGTACAACTTTACGTAGGAATAATACGCCACTTCCATAATGCGTCAAAGTCCACGTAATGCGTCAAAGTGATTTCTAACCCGTACATTCCTATTATTTTGCGCACCTGTGGTAGGAGTTGATGGCTCGTCAAGTTCTGTGTGGGTGAGGATGACCCGTTCATACGAGGAAAAGGCTGAAATCGGGGACCTTGCGGGAGTGACTGAGCGAAATCTCGGCAACAACAAAAAATACAAATAGGAAGGGTCACAGAGAAGCCCAAGTTGTATCCATCAGCTGATTGATTTTAAAGGTAATCGGGCTGATCAAAAAAATTCAATAGGAACCCTCTTACTCCCAAAAAGCGTGTGTAGGAGAGGGGGCCGATTACGGGCCTTGAGAGGCCTTGAGAGGGGTAAGTGGTACCGTATCGTAGTTCCTAAAGTACCATAGTGTGGATTTCCCGAAGACTTGCCTAACTCCAGATTGAGGTACCATACACGGATCATCCATGAGCGAGTCTACCGCCTCCTTATCTATGCCCTCTGCCTTTGAGGCCGACGAACGTGTCGCCGCGTAAGTTCAAAACATCTCAGTGGATCCATACCTCGTGGTCGCTTTCCTCTTTCAAGTCTTTTACCTGACACTCACCTCACCATCGCATCGCGTTCTCTCTCGTCAGTCGACAAGCCGAAGCCCTAGCCGAAGAAAAATGGCGCTCCCTCTGCACCCAGCACGCCTCCACCTTCGTGGCAGCCGAGCGCCGTTCATCCTCCATCAAGAACGCGCTGAAAGAATTGCTGCACGAAATCGTAGACGAGACCAAGCCCTGTGTCAAAAGGGTGGGGTATGCTCTAGACCCAAACGCGAAGGAGGAATACTGCGAAGAGGATGAACGAGGAGACGAAGAGAAGATTCAGCCGGCTTCCGAACTGTTGGCAGACTTGGCAGAGAAGCATCGGTTACGAAGGAGGACTCTAATGCAGCATTCTTCTCTGCTGGAGTTGCTGGAACTCCCCTCGTTGATGGATGCTTGTGTGAGAAGCTCCTTGTATGAGGATGCCCTCAGTATTGCCGCGTTTGCGAATACGTTGGAGAGGAGACATTTGGTGGAGGGTGGAGGCATGGGCCAAAAGGATGGAGGACAGGAGCAGCAGCAGCAGAATAGGAGGGGACTGGTCGTTGCGGGAGTTATCTCCGAAATCCGTCGAAGGGAAACAGATTTGAGAAGGCAGCTTATCCATCGGTTGCGTGGAGATGTTACCATGCCGCAATGTTTGGAGGTGGTGACTGCACTACGGAGATTGAATGGGGTAGAACTTGAACGTCGAGGACGAACTGGCAAGTCGTCAGTCGGTGGTTCCGCCAGCACCGATCATGATTATTTGGAAAGTGTTCACGCAGCCATGGAAATGAGACTTCAAGTCGACTTTTTGGAAGCCAGGGATGTTTGGTTGGAGGGGGGAGTCATCAAGGTAGGCTCAGCGCAAGCGGTGGTTGCAGCGGCGTCTTCTTCCACTACTAATATGGAGAAGGGGACAACAGCTCAGGCAGAGCAGATTTTGGATGGGATTGAACGGTATAGAACGAGGTATGATATGTTTGGAATGCAGATTTCAGCGTCCATGAATGTCCCAGATCTTATGTCTTCTAGTTAATTCGTCACTTTCAGGTGCTTCGAAATCGTCACACAGTTTCTAGCTATTTTCAGGGGATCCTTTGCTGCCTCGACCTCATCCTCTAACAACCACGATCACTCTCATTCGCTCCTGTCAATGTGGACGTGTCGCCGCGTACAAACGTTTCTTACTGCGTTACACACCAATATCGTAACGCATGTTCATGATACAGCAACTCTTCGTGACGCGCTTGACGCAGCATCTTTCTTTGCCTCCAGTATGGGACGTGTTGGTGCAGACTTTCAGTCATTGCTTGCTCAAATCTTTGAGCCCCGGTTGTCTGAGATGATTATTGGACATTGGAATGATGGTTTGAATGCGATGAACGAAACTCTAAAAGGTTGCCGCGATGGAGGGATTGCTGGACCTCTCTATGGAACAGAAACGTCTGCTGGCAAGGAAGAAAATGACACATCATGCAGTGACGCTGGAGAAATGCAGTCATCTAGAACACCAGCACCTCCGAGAAAGTTGCTTTCCATTCCCCCGCTGGCTCGATTTGTGAACGCCTACCATAATGGATTGAATGAGCTGCGCCGATGTCTGCTTCCCGGTGCATTCCCAACTATTAAGTTGGCTCACACAAAATTAATGGCAGATGTTAAGATGGCTCTTCAGACAAACGAAAGAGTTGTCCTCACCCCAGGACTGCGTGGTGAGGCTGCACGGTTGCGAGAGGCGGCGTCCAGAATGAAGTCCGAATTTGATTGTTGTGTGGAGCCTTATATGTCTTCCTGTTTGGAAGTTGCATTAGGTTCGTTGGATTATGCCTTCGCTGAATCGGAAAAAGTAAGAGCAGCCGAAGAACAGAAGGCCGCCGCAATGGCTGCAAATAAGGCAGAGCTTTTACGCATCGAAAAGGAGCAAGCTGATGAGGAGGCAAGGTTAGCTGATGCTAAGGCGAATGCTGAAAAGGAGGCTGCATTGGAGCGAGACTATGCAGAAAAAGAAAGGACAGAAACTGAGCATGATACACAAGGCGAGCTTTCCCTTGGTGATCAAATCCCTATTCAGGAATCTGTCGTGAGTACGAATAATCCGAGTTCTCTTCCTGCTGCCAGATTTCATGAGGAGGGCAATGACGTTTTCGATAATTAAGTGGCACTATATATATGGTGTGACTGTTACTAAGACTTTTTTGGCTTGTACGTTTATTAATTATTTCATACGATTTTGTGTAAGATTGTGTCCATAACATGCGCTGCTAATCTGCCTGAAGTGTTTGAATTACAGAATTGACTCAATTCAAGCCAAACTTTCATAGAGATCCAAGGTCTAGCTTGATTGGAAAGAAGCAACATTTCGTATGGTGTCTGCGACGATAGGATTTGTTGAAGGAAGTTTTGCTTCCCTTGCATGCCACAGGCTAGCCATGTAATGCTCCATGGACTTGCTGTAATCACCAGACAATTTCAGTATCCCACCCAGCTTATTGTGCTCGACAGCAGCACCTTCCTTATCTTCATTATGCTTGAATATGCGCAAGGCCTTAGTGTGACACTTGACAGAATTGGCAAAACTTTGTGTCATTTCGTAACATTCTCCAAGCTTACTGTACGTCCTAGCCAGGTCAGAACTCTCATCTCCAAGTGCTTCACGTTTCACAATTATGGCTTTCTCGAGAGAAGCAATAGCTGCATTGACATCAGCTGATGTGAGGTAAATCTCTGCGATCTTTTCATAAATCGTTGCATTCGCAATATCGTTGTCATCCCTCAGTGAGGATTGGAGATGCAGCACCTTTTCGTAAGATGAAATTGCATCGGTATGACGTCCCATCCTTTCCTGAGCATCTGCTTTGTGTGTCCATGCAATGCACACTTCTTGATTTACACCACGCCCATTGTTAGCAATCTCAATAGAGTTTTCTGATATCGACAGACATTTTTCAAACTCCCCCAGTTGGAGGTAAATGTACGCAATGTTGTTTAGGGAAGATGCAACCTCAATATGCATGCTACCAAAAATCTGCGATTTCATGCGCCGAACTTCATAAAAATACTCCAATGCATCTTCATATCTCTGAATGCTTTCATGACAGTACAATCTTCCCATGGTAGTGAATAGGTTCACGCTATTTGTGTCAGACTTCAATTGCGGATGTATTTCTTTCTGCAGTAGAATTGATTCCTCCTGTATTGGAGTAGGAAAAAAATCAATAGCTGGTGAGGATGCCGAGTCGAGGAACAAGCTGTTCCTTAATTGAAACTGCAATCACAACTTACACATCGCATTGTGGCCTCATCAATTTTCCCTTGTCGCTCTCTCAAAAGTGCCATGTAGAAAAGAGTATTCGCCAATTCCATCTTACACGCACTCACTTCCTGTCGATACTTCGCCACAACTTCATTCGATTTGGGTCCTTTTTGTCTCATAAACCTTTCAGTCAACAGCTCAATGCACTTCCGTCTCGCAACTAAGGCATCTGCGTATCTAGTTGATGACTCTTCGAAGGTCTTCAACTTGTACAGAACAAGGCCAATATTCTCTAGTGCATCTGCCATGACTTCACAAGATCGATAGTAATAGCTACTCTCAACAGGCACGAGCTTGGACGAACGCATGGACATTTCGAGCACAGAGATCGCCTCGTCATAATTCTCCCTACGAATGTGAACTGCTCCGATGTTAACAAGCAGCCGCGCGGTACGAAACCTTCTCATACCCTTGGACAAGTCTTCCTGGTCTTCAGAACCGAACTCCATGTCCATTGTGATTCTAGGGTTTTTAAGAAGCTTCAGTGCCTCGCTGTACATTCGAAGAGCGGCATCGAACTCGCCCTTGGCAAAAAAATCATTGCCCTTGTCGTTAAGAGCAGAAATCTCACGTTCTTCGACGGCTGGTAGGTCGCGTTCCTCCACCACATCAGAATCAACCGGTTGTTCGCGATGCGAACAGTTAGAATCTCGCGATGTGGATGCGTCCACTCGATCGGCGTGTTTAGAAAAGCCTAGTTTCTTTGAAAGGAGTTTGCGGAAGGATTTGGGTTTCCGACTTGTTGCCGACTGCAATGCTGCTTCGTCTCCTTGTTGAACTTCCACCATCATGGCGTTATTTAGTACTGTTCAATCGGCCGCTTGTCGACGGTCGTCGTCTCGGAGGTGCTATTCTCTTGGTATGGGTCAAACTGATGAAGGTTTGGAACAAGTCGTCAACTTTCATCTCCGCTTTGACATGGCTTCCTATTACAAATAATTTATTCGCAAATTGTTGGCACGAACTTTAGTTTGTGTGCGAGAAAAAAACTAAGAAGGCGTCTGGTAGAGGTTAGGTATCTTGTTTAAATCGGAATTCGAACTGTAACTACTGTTTCCTTCGCAAGAAATCGTCATCTGCGACGTTGTGGGCTCGCTTAGAGGTGTTTCAATTTTTTTTGACGACGCGTTGGATGTGTATTGTACACTAAAAAATATTGTATATGTTAGTCCCCAAATTGGCACTGGCCCCGTGCTGGAACTCGGACTGATTTTTCGCCCCGTGCTGGAACTGGTACACTGAGGTCCCCATGTTGGTACCAAGCCAATACAGGGCGCCCCGTGTTGGAACTTGGACCAAAAAAGTAAGTCTGTCTCGACCAGTTCCAGCACTGGGCGTCCAGTGCTGGAACTGGGCCAGAGTCTTGAAACCCCATATTGGCACCCACCCAATATTGGCACTGGTTCCAGTTCCAATAGTACCCAATCCTATGCCCTTTGATGGAATCGACCATGGTTCGCTGCTGGGGCAATATGTTTTTGACCGGGCTAGACTGGCATGGTCTCTTTTCCCTGCGACAACCGGTCGTTTTCTTCACTATTTGACAATCACGAAGGCTGCCACATATCCTCTATATAGAAGCAATTCCTTAAGCCCTTAGATGGAATCGAACACGGTTCGCTGATGGGCAATATTTCTCAAGTGGGTTTAAATGGCATCGACTGAGATCATTAATTTATTGCGAACCGTTGATATCGCGCAATCAAAGACTGATCCACGGGCGGTCATTTTGTTACCTAAATTGACTGCTATTAATTTATTGGGAACAGTCGATTTGTTCCTATATCGCGCAATAAAATGCTGATCCATGCGCGGTCATTTTGTCACCAAAATTGACCGCTAGGGCTATTACTCGCGCGAAACCACTCCTATTTATTTACCTACCTCAGAAAAAGATCAAGGTTCTTGCTACTCTTAAACTTCTCTACCTCGATCAAGACATGTCCCCACATTGGCACTCCAGGTCGATTTTTACGATGAGTGCCAGTATGGGGACGTCAGTGTCCCAGTTCCAGCATGGGACGAAAAATCAGTCCCAGTTCCAGCATGGGGTCAGTGCCAATTTGGGGTCCAACATATATAGGAATAGGTCGAGATTTATGTGTGGTCCGATGCTGGTCCGATGCTGGTCAGATGCTGGTCCGATGCTGGTCAGATGCTTGCTATTGTATGGTATGTTGGTACAATATGATCTAATATGATGCATGGTACTACTGCCACAAACTCGATTATTTTTCTACCTTGTCCATTTTAACCTCAGACCAAGACAGGATTGGCCACCCAATGTGCTTCTCAACACCCCAACATGTTTTGAGCACGTTAAAGCCATGGGATCACAACATGGGACATTAATTTTGGAGTTATTAACCAATTCTGCACTCCAGTAGAAGTGGAATCTGGCCCTATTTGGAAACAAGAATGACCCGTAAGTGGTTCAAGTTCAAGTGCCATCCAGTCCCAGTCAACTGTAAGGAATGAGCATTTATGTCAAGTACCAAGCAAAAGAACAAGTAATGTTGCTGACTTAACACCGGCAATTTACACTAAGTTAATCAAACCCTTATCAGTTTTGCACACAGCCAATTACATCCACATACAAAGCTTTGCTCGAATTTGGATGTGTCCATTTAAGTGTCAATTGATAAGTTGCTTTAAATAACAACAATTTTGCCTCCAGTATTTTCAACATATTCAACCATTTCTTCTGACAATCTTAGTTTCACATGTCCTCGACATGTCCTCGACATAATCCTTGGGCTGTCCAATGTCACCCTCTGGACCGTAATTTTTCGGACACGGCCTCGTGTCTTCGGGTTGGGAATCACGTTCGGCCAGATGTCATAAGTTTGAGTCCCAGATTTTACCTATGTTCTCATGTTGTGATATTATCTTGAATCGCATGTGAATAATAATGCGGCGAAAAGTGGCTGCACACAAAAGTAATGGTCCATGGTCCACTATGTCACCACAATGAATTAAATTGTAGTTACAACGCCATCCACTTACGCCAGCCACTCAGAAAACAAATAGACTGAACCTTGATATTCAATCCCCTTCCCTCAATGCCAAGAACAACAGCTACCAGCTGGTTTGTTTTCCAGGTAAGAAATCTATTCCTTCCCCTTCATTTCAAAGTATTTCGTCCCGTCATCTGACTTTTTTCCAATTAAATACTTACCACCCCTCCGAGAATCAGCATAGCCCGGCCACAGATCTAATTGAGCCGCCCGCCCTCCCCTCCCTCAACGCCAACAACAACAGCTACCAGCCGGTTCATTTTCCAGGTGAAATCTATTCCTTCCCTTCATTTCAAAGTATTTCGTCCCGTCATCTGACAATTTTTCCAAATACTTACCACCCCTCCACGAGAATCAGCATAGCCGGCCCACAGATCTAATTGAGCCGCCGCCCTCCCTCCTCAACGCCAACAACAACAGCTACCAGCCGTTCGTTTCCAGGTAAGAAATCTATTCCTTCCCCTTCATTTCAAAGTATTCGTCCCGTCATCTGACAATTTTCAATTAAATACTTACCACCCTCCACAGAATCAGCATAGCTCGGCCCACAGATCTAATTGAGCCGCCCGCCCTCCCTCCCTCAATGCCAACAACAACAGCTACCAGCCGGTTTGTTTTCCAGGTAAGAAATCTATTCCTTCCCCTTCATTTCAAAGTATTTCGTCCGTCATCTGACATTTTTTCCAATTAAATACTTACCACCCCTCCACGAGAATCAGCATAGCTCGGCCCACAGATCTAATTGAGCCGCCCGCCCTCCCTCCCCTCAACGCCAACAACAGCTACCAGCCGGTTTGTTTCCAGGTAAGAAATCTATTCCTTCCTCTTCATTTCAAAGTACTTCGTCCAGTCACCTGACATTTTTTTCCAATTAAATACTTACCACCCCTCCACGAGAATCAGTATAGCTCGGCCCACAGATCTAATTGAGCCCCGCCCTCCCTCCCTCAACGCCAACAACAACAGCTACCAGCCGGTTTGTTTTCCAGGTAAGAAATCTATTCCTTCCCCTTCATTTCAAAGTATTTCGTCCCATCACCTGACAATTTTTCCAATTAAATACTTACCACCTCCAGAATCAGCATAGCTCGGCCCACAGATCTAATTGAGCCGCCGCCCTCCCTCCCCTCAACGCCAACAACAACAGCTACCAGCCGGTTTGTTTTCCAGGTAAGAAATCTATTCCTTCCCCTTCATTTCAAAATTTGTCCGTCACCTGACATTTTTCCAATTAAATACTTACCACCCTCCACGAAATCAGCATAGCTCGGCCCACAGATCTAATTGAGCCGCCTGCCTCCCTCCCCTCAACGCCAACAACAACAGCTACCAGCCGGTTTGTTTTCCAGGTAAGAAATCTATTCCTTCCCCTTCATTTCAAAGTATTTCGTCCGTCACCTGACATTTTTCCAATTAAATACTTACCACCCTCCACGAGAATCAGTAGCTCGGCCCACAGATCTAATTGAGCGCGCCTCCCCTCCCCTCAACGCCAACAACAACAGCTACCAGCCGGTTTGTTTTCCAGGTAAGAAATCTATTCCTTCCCCTTCATTTCAAAGTATTTCGTCCGTCATCTGACAATTTTTCCAATTAAATACTTACCACCCTCCACAAGAATCAGTGTTGCTCGGCCCACAGATCTAATTGAGCCGCCCTCCCTCCCTCCCTCCCTCCCTCAACGCAAACAACAACAGTTGGCAGCAGGTTGATTGAAGAGGTAATAATCTTATTCCTGCTCTTCTTTTCATTACATAATGTCACATCATCTGACAATTCTTAATTTAAATACTTAACCAGCCTTCTCACGAACCGCTGCCTCTCCGTTCACCAGCTGGAGGACCTCTCATTTATCATGTCAGGTCCTGAGTGTGGAGCAGGAAAATGTTGTCAATTGTACAATATTCCAATGGAACATTACCCTGAGACAGGAAAACCAAGGCACAAATGCATGCATTGCAGACTGGGAATTCATGCCCCTTGTTCTTTGCAGTGGAGTGATGAGATTGAAAAGGCCAGTCGTGGATACAATGTCGAACTATCTTCATTACACAGAGAGGGTCAAAGGGAAGCAAGTAGTTTCAACAATGATGGTTGTTTATTGTGTTTTAAATGCTGTGAAGCTTTAAATACAGTAGAAAAAGTGAGTTAATAAGGATGATGGACTTAAAGCTATGGTTCCATTTTTGATTTGATGTAGACAACTCCTCTGGATTTGACAAACTTATTTGATCAACCTTCCTTTGAATTGACATTTCTCATTTGCTCTATTTCTTGCAGTAATGTTGATTTAACAGGCGAAGATGTGTCACAGTTAGGTCATAGTACATTGGATTCAAGCTAAGCCAGATGAAGGCATTTGGAGTGATAACTTTGTAAGTAAAGTTGCATGTGCGACGGGAAACAAGGATGGCAATGTGGCTGGTGCAACAAGATATTCGCTACCCTGCATGCAACGAGTAATGAGCCACCTCCTCAAAATTAAAGGTGGCAACATAGCTATCTGCAGAGCAAGCATTCCTGAAGACCATCTTCGTCATTATCGAACTATAAGAGATAACGCCACTTCCAGCAGTATCGTTCGTGCTCAAGTCAAAGAAGATGTCCATGAGTTCATTGATGTCCGCCAAGAAGCCACAAATATGTTTATGACATCACAAGTACGCTCAACAAAGAAATCTCCAAGGGCATCAACACTTCATTCGTTTCTTAAATCACCACAGCCAAGGCCCGAAAAAGGAAAAAGCCCACCCGCATTCAAACTACTATTGATGTTGCTATGGGTAATACCGTTCAATCGGATTCTGGCATAATAACAATTCTCGCCTCACCATGGCGATAGCTGACTGTATCCATTCAGATGGTCTTCCATTTCGATTTGGAGAGTCACCTCGTTTTCAGAAGATCTTACGCCTTGCTCAAACGGTAGGCAATGATTACATACCACCAAATAAACCATGTGGCAGGTAGATTACTTGACCTTAACTATGAAATGTGCTGTAATGAAAACAAGGCTGATTTGCTTGCAGAGGCAGACACATTCGGTCTTCAGTTTGTTGGTGATGGGGCAACAATTAAAGAATGCCTTTCATAAATGTTTTGGGAATTTGTGGGTTTTCTACACCGAAGGTCTTGTCGATTCATGATTGTTCTGAGCAGGAGGTGGTAAAAGGATGCATTTGTAGCTCAGTTATTCGAGGGAGAGGTAGAACAGTTAGATCCCAAAAGAAGTTGACAAATATGTTCTTCTTCGATGGCGCATCAAATATGCAGAAGGCTGGCGAAATTTTGGAAGCAATCAATCCTGGTGCATATTGTCTTCATGGCGGGAACATGTTATCTCCCTCTTCTTTTCTGACATTTCTAAAGTCAAGCAAATAAAGGTGAGACCGAATCTTTGTTTATTTATGTGTTTTTATATTATTAACCAATTCTTTAAAACGAAATCTTTGCCATGACAGTCTTTACTTTTAAAAACAGGCAGGTTGTACAATGTTTTTAGCTCAGGTGCCAGTCATGGTATTTATGCACAATTCATCGAGCAGTCTACCATAGCTAATAATGGAAGGCCAATCAGTCTTCTTCGTGGATCAGGGACTAGGATGGGACTTTGGTTCTATGCCATGCATCGTTTGCCGTTTAAAGAAGGCTCTGGTTGCAACTATCTTTCAACCAAAGTTCACCGAGTTGAAGCATAATGCACGCTGTGCACAAGCAGTCTCTGATATAGAAAATCCTTGTTTTGGAAGTCTATATATCATGTCCTTGAGCAGTGTTTCCCTGCTTGAGCTTTGAGGTATTGTGATAAAAGTGAGCCCTGCATGGATAAGATTGTGTTCTTGGCCTGGCGAGCCACCAAAGCCATGGTAGACTTATTGAATGATACTACAGTGTTTGATGTAATGTGTGATGAGGATGATGATGGACTGACATTTGAAAAGGTGCAGTTTTCAATGCAGGTAATGATTCTGGTAATGCAAATACTGGGGAAGTATATGTGGATAGGTGAGATATGTATTTCTATTTCCTTGTTTTCCAGCTGAAAGTGCTTATTATCAACTTTTATATCTCTCAGTGAGAGAGAGTGACAATGAGTGTGACAATGATGATTTAGGGTTAGGAGACAAAATTCTTTTGGTGGAAAGTTCGGAAGTAAAGCTCATTTCCGACTCTGCAATCACTGCTTGGGCATTGGCTATTTCACCCGAGATTAGGCAGGATGTTGCCACAAGGCTCAATGGAAACCACAGAGATGCAATTGAGAGATTCATCACTAAGTTATTCTCTCATGATGTTGATGTGAATGTGCCAATGAAGATTGATCTATTTTGGGATGAGTTTAAGCAATGGCAGAATAGAACTGGTAAGTTTAGCAATGTTGGCCGTTTCAACACACCAGATGCCATTGCAGGTAGGTCTGCTAGCTGGCATGCAAAATATTCATTGCCACATCGCAGGTTATGGGAATTGCGTGCAGATCCACATCAAATCATCTTGGGATTGGGGCATCAGAACGCAACTGGGGTGATGTGAAGCATCTTAAGACAGACAAGCGGTCACATCTCAGTGCTGATAAGACAGAAAAGCAGTCTGTTCTCTACACTACTGCATTATTGAAGAGGCTAGAATAAAGCATAAAGCAAATGAAAAATTGAGACCAAAGGAGTTGATGCATCGTTTGGGGACGATGACATGAAGTAAGTTATTATTAAAATTTGGCACATGCTTGTTTAAGTTGGTTTTGTAACTTATATTGCATTATTTTATTTTTCAGCTTTGATCTACAGCTTGAAGCGTTTGGCATTGATACTGTGGAGTTAAGAGATCTTGTTCAGAAGCGTGTATTTCGAGCATGGTTAGAAGATTGGGAGAAGCCTTTACTCAAAAATAATGATCCTGTTGCAGAAGCACGACTGAGGGTTAAGTATCAAGGGCTTGTATTTTTTGATCCAGATAACGAAACTATCTACTCAGTATACAGTGGTAATCTAGAATATCGAAAGGGCGTGATGGTGGGTGGTGTTTGATTGGTGTATGTGCTGATGATGTCTATGATGAGGAGCCATTCATTATAGGTGACATGATAATTGAGATGATTGCATCTACTGAACAGGAACTCCATATTCAGATTGTTTACAAGACTTAGGTGGATAAAATAATGGCTCCTATTTGATTTTGAGTTCGATGATTTCTAGGATGGCCTGAAAACGGAATAAACATATATGTAGTTAAATTAAAGATATATTTAATATATATTATATATTTGTCCAAGTATGTCCTTTTGTGGTACATGATGTCTCAATTTGATAAACATTTTATAGACTGTATAAATTTCAAATGAGAGATTCATTGCATAGAAAAAATGTAATTTTTACTTAAAAGTACTAGTAAAGGGTTCAAGATGCATTAGAAACTCAATGTCCTGTCGTGTCCTTGATGTCCTTGGTGTCCAGATTTTGGTGTCCTGTGTCCTCATTTCAAAACACAAAGACACAATGTCCTGGACGTGTCCTCGCGTGTCCTCGACGTGTCCTCGACGTGTCCTCGTGTCCTGGACGGTGTCTTTTCAACAATTTTTCGACGCGGACGCAGCGGACATGTGAAACTAAGCTGACAATGCTGCACACAAAACACTTCATTTTACCTTCAATCTACTCTGTACTGCATGAACTGACATATTCCAGGAAAAAAAGAATTCAAAGCAATGAGGCAAGTATTGCAAAATAAAGTTTTGTACAACTCCTTATATTCCACTCCCACAGCAAATCCTGCACCAATCTGTCAATACCAAGTGCTTGGGTTAACATTGTCCACTTCTTCCTCATAAGCTTTGAATGCACTTCTACATTGAGATGAGAACATTGGAAATTGGAGACACTTCTTGCTTCAACATAGACTTCTCCCAAAACTTCTAATGTGAAGTTGCAGGAGACAATGATACTGTCCATCCACCAAAGGCGCAAATGTTTCTTTGTCAGATCACCCTTTATTATTGTACTTCCTTTCAGTGCAGATTTAGTCAACGCCATCAAATCTGCCAAATCAATCTATTCTAGTAGTTCAAGCATATAGTATGTTTTGAAGGAGGACAAAAAGACATAGCTCAAGGATTACAGTGATGCAAAAAAATTCAAGGCATACAGTGGGTTTCTTCTCTGACACTGGATTAGACATCCAAATTGATGACCATCTTTTGTCACATTGACAAGTTATGTATATCAATGGGGATTCCAAAGTTCCCAGCACTCTTGCCTTGGTAGACATTGCAATAGATGATGAATTATTCACCGAATGAGTACAGCACATAACAAAAAATCCAACCCTATTTTTCTGTGACTTAGTGTTGTTATCCTATTGCACAGCATTGAACTGAAAGCAAAAAGTGATGCTATTGTCAAGGTGGAATATTCATTGGCAGAAAGACTGGTAGGAAAGGTGGCAAACTGGATCGCAATTCACTAATGGCTGCATCATTTTTGCATTTGATCTACATCAAGTAGATTGTCATCAATTTTAACAGAAGTATGTACAAGGAAATGCAAACAAACCCGACTTCTATCACAAAACACCTGCTACACTAATTAGCGGGTGCACTGGTAGAATGACCACCAAAAAATTCCTTCTGATTCTCGTGAAACTTTGGGATCTGATAGTGATAGGTTTCATTGAGATAGTGACTAATCATTATCACTAGTCCACATCTGGATCCGTCTGGCATCAATAATACCTACCTATGTCTACAATACAGTATAAGATGCAACTTGGGTGTTGGATAGGTGCAATAATAGAAAAGAGAAGATAGCAGGGAACTCATGCACCTCTCACATGAGAGCAAACTCATTCTACTTACCGCAGCTTGTTTTATTTTGAAGTGAGATAAAATTCAAACATGTTATAAGAAATATCTTGACAAGGTAATCACAAGCAAAAATTGTTTCTGTTGCCTATATTAGTCAGATATGAAAGATTATCTCGCATTGCAAGAAGGAGAAGCCAATTGCATTAGGGACTCTTCATAGGTAACAGTTACATAAAGTGATAAGACCTCCGAAACTGAAATGTCAGGTTCAATGTCTTGACTAGGTAATCATAAGTTAAAATGATTATGTTACCTTCATTTATCAACATCAAAAAGTGTTTACCACGTACACAATAACAAGCTCTTTATAGGTAATACTTTGTTTTGATAAAAAACTGGTAAAAGTCATCATCAGTATCTTTAATAGGTATTGTGAGTACAAATTGTTCTGTTATCTATATTTGTCAAAAATGAAAACACATCCTATCTAAGGAGGTGGAGAAGGAGGAGAAGAGTGGACCTGAGTACAAATTCCAAAATTACCTAAGAATCATGTCATTTGGGTGTTCCTGTAGATGATTGCATCAAAGATACTCTTGTAATCTCATGCTCAACTATTGCAATGATCTGTTCAAAACATACTGCAATTTGGATTAGATGCAAAATGTTTGATATGCACAATTTAATGAGAAAACTATCATGAGAGGAAGCCCTATGCTTGTCTGTTTGGTTACTATACATAGTAGTTCCCAAACATTCAATGAATGTTGCAGATTTTTGCCACCACATATTCATTATTCTTGAAGTGCAATACAACTCACAGTGAAGTGACACGATACCATTACTCAAGAATATGTGCACAAGCAATGGAGATAAAAGTAACAACACCATTCCAATCATGCTATCATCTCTACGCATTGGAATGAAAAAAAATCTAAGTCTTTGACATAGGCCAAGAATCAGCCTTTTGTACCCCTGGGTACAAAACCTAAATGGAGCATTCTCAGGACTCCCCAGTAGGAGAGTCCACCTCCACGGCATGGACTCCCCAACATGGAAGTTCAGAACCCCAAACAAGAGAACACCCTTGAGGAAGATCTAAGCATCTATCAGAAGGGTATAGACATACCATATTATGTAGAAATCTACACAATGATCGTTTGCATCGTTTGGATTGAAATGCAGTTCCACTGCCTTTCCATCCTCACAATTGTATAAAATATAGCTCATAAAATCAAATCTTCGACACCTGTCGAACCTACCTATAATTTTTCGTGATATTTTTATGACGATTTTCGGCTAGGTCACTATCTATAGATAACCGTGGTGCGATTCCGTGCACGAAGCCATTGACATCAAACCCTTCCTACAAGGTGCGCTAACAATTTTTATATCGCGGCAAAATTTTAACTTTTCGCACCAGCGATCACGTTTTTGCACGATCGACGATCTATCCAAAATCGGCTACGCGATCAATGAATTCCTACGGTTTCGCAATCTACGAGCTCTCCAAAAATTCTCCCGCGATCAGTGAGTTAAGCGAAAAAGTTCGAGCAATCGACTTCGGTCGGGATTCCTACGATTCGGATTACTTTTGTGATCGAGAATACTCGCAAAATAGTTGGAAGCAAGACTTTTAAGAAATAAAAGGCCGACGAAGAAAAATTAGAAAATAAAAAAATAAAAAAATTCTTTTTCGAGCTAACCTCAACAGGGCACCCAAGACCTTCTTCAAGGCCTTGTTTTATAATATGCCCCTTGGCGAGGCAATTAAGAGGATGTCGACCAGCAAGTCAAGCCCAGAAGGACTCAAGCTGCAGGAGTGTGAACGGAGTTCAGGGAGGTCTAAGCCACCCATTTCCTACATTCCCACTGCCATGGACACCCGAAGGTAATCAACAAAATCAAGGTCTCCAACAAAATGACCTTGTCTGTCACCGTCTTCGACGAGGGAAGTCCTGAACAGTTCCTCAACCATGTCCAGACCTCGATGGAAATAATTTCCCAGAGAGGCTTAGACACGGACTACGAAGCCTGTAAGGCAGATAAAGGCTGAGGCAAAACTGACTGCGGCCTGCGGCCAAAGCCAAGTTCAAAGGGACGGATGAAAATTTCCCCGTCCTCCAGTCGTGGAAGAAAGCAACTGCTGCTAAAATCCACACCAGTGAGGCCATAGTGTCCGCTGGCCAAGCGATCTTCATGCAGTACTCCACTCAATTGTCGGAGACTGCCCGTTGTCCTTGGACCACCATCATCGGGGAGCAAATCAACTGTGAACCATGGACAGATGTGTATGGGACCGAGCATCCCACAAACGCCCGGCATCTTGGACCTCCTTTCAGGAATGCGTCCAGTTGCACCTGCAGACCGTCTTCAGGACTGATGCAGCGAAGCAGGAACTCAGCAATGGGCTGAAGAAACCAAACAGGGTACCCATCAGGGACTTTGTGCAGAGGATCCAACGCCTTAACGGGTATGTGGAACTCTTGCCATGCCTGTTTTACTCTTCAAAGGCTGCAAAGTCTGAAAGTATGTGGGCCATTTGATCATGCCGACTTGGCAAGCCACATCCTCAGGATGGTTCCTAGGAACTGGCAGGACCAATATGAGCTCAGTGGAGCTTTGGTACCACAGAGTGTCAGGAACTTCTCAAAGTCCTTGAACGCATCAAGAAGGCCTACCCCACCGAGAAGGTTGGAGAAGGACCCAAGACTGTAGCCAAGTCTAACGACTCATCTAGGAAGAAGATGGTCTCTTTAAGTGACCAGATTCCAAAGCGTCGCACAGTGAAGTACTGTTCTCCTGTAAGAAACATGGGGCGCACATACCACCCACCGGATTGCCGGAAGTATGACTCCAATGGGACCCCGAGTCAAGCTTCAAGGGAAAACCAAATGGAAACTCTCGTGGACTAGAGAGACCTGCTCGAGAGGAAGTAGCTATGTGCAGCTATCCGCTAAAATCGACAAACTTACAAAGTCCAACAAGAAAATGAAACACGCTATCGAAAAAAAAGAAGCGTAAGCATCACAACATGAGCAACAGTGATGATTCAGACTCATCTTGAGATGATGGGTTGGGAGTACTAAGAAATTGTGTAGTAAAATCGATTGTAATGAAATGATGAACACTTATCTTAGTCGATTAAAACTTCCCCACGTGCCAACATAACATTTTCTGGTTCAAACAAGACATGTTCGAACCTGAGAGAACTAGGAAATCTTCCAGCCAACCTTACACAGATTGAAACAATAACCAAATTGTCGGACCCCGAACTGTTGGGTGACCTTTCAATAGTGTGAACCCCCTTTGACAGGTAAAGAAGGGCAGGTCACTACTGTAGCACAAGCACGCTATAAAGCGACTGAAAATCCAGCCCGTAAGAATATTGAACACTCTACAGGGTGTCGTACAGTAACACAGTCATCAGGATCCTACTAGACAGTGGATCCGATGGTGATCTACTGTTCCATGCAAAGGAACGGAGAAACGCTTTCCCTACTTGGCTAGGCAGGTGCCAAAGTCTTGGCAGTCAGATGGGAGCTTCCTAACCAAAGGAAAGAGAAAGTCAACTTAAAGTTCTTTGAGTATTCAAACAGTAAGGAGTACAGTGACTCCTGATGAGTAGAGTATGATAAGAAAAAGATGGCAAAGCTGCTTCGACCTCATTCTTGGATGTCAAACCACGAAAGAGCTCGGAATTGTTCTAGATTTTTGAGCAAAAGAAATAACCATTGATCACATCATTTTGCCAATGAGAGACATCAATATTCTGACCTCATCAAACTTGGATAAAGCCTGGGCTGTTAACAACAGCATGGCAAATGAACCGTAAAGTCGCAGGAAGCGACACAGCGGGTAGTTAAAATCCTAGATGCAAATTATAAAGGCAGACCTCCAATCAATTGTTAGCACCAATTGTACTCACCTAAGTAGCCAAGACCAAAATTCGTTGCTGGAGTTACTCACAGAATTTGAGGAACTTTTTGACGGAACACTAGGTGATTGGAACACAGAGCCTGTGTCCTTCAAACTTAAGGAGGGTGCAAAGCCATATCATGGCAAGGCATACCCAGTACCAAAATCTCGCAAAGAAACAACTATCAAAGAACTGAATAGATTATGCGACCTGGGAGTGGTAGAGTTTCAGCCCGCGGAATGGGTCACCATCATTTATCACTGGAAAACAAGACGGAACTGTACGCTTTCTCACTGATTTTAGAAAGTAAAATAAACGACTAGTTCGAGAGCCGTTTCCATTACCCAAAATCAGTACAGTCCTGCAAGAGCTAGAAGGATTTACCTATGCTACAACCCTAGATTTAAATATGGGTTATTATACCATTAGACTGGATCCGATTCATCCAAAATATGTACCCTCATTTTCCCATGGGGCAGTATTCTTACCTCCGGTTGCCTATGGGCATCGCTGGTTCAGACATCTTTCAAGCAAAATTTCCACACTAATGGGAGTCTTAGAGTTCGTGCGAGCTTGCCTTGATGATTTGTTATGCATCACAAAGGCAAACCTGGAAGACCACCTTGACAAATTGAAATGGTGCTTACCAGGCTGGCGAGCGGGGCTTGAATCAACGCCCGAAAATCGTCATTCTGCACCTTTGAAACAGAATATCTAGGTTATACCCTCACACGAAACAGGGATTAAACAGCAGAAAGGTACAGGCAATTCTCGCGATTTCATCGCCAAAAAATGTCAATATCAAAGACCTCCATAAGTTCCTGGGCATGGTCCAGTATTATAGAGATCTTTGGGCAAGACGCATGAAGGTGCTTCCTCACCTCACTGGTAGGAGAGTGTGGTCACACCAAGGTCACCAGAGCCAATGAACAAAAGAAACGCCCATGGTACTGGGACACAGTGCATCAAAATGCATTCGATGACGTTAAGACTTCAATTGCCAAGGATGTATTCTTAGCCTATCCTGATTATTCAATGGAATTTGAGATATATACTGATGCCTCGCCAACTTAACGGATCACCCTTAGTAATAGGCCCTTGTGTTCTTCAGCAGGAAGCTGTCGATGACGCAACAAGTACAGCGTGACCAAACTAGAACTACTGGCCATAGTGGAAACACTTCAGGAGTTCAAAGGCATGTTGCGGGGACACAGATTAAAAGTCTACACAGACCATAAAAATCTAATCCAAGATGCCCTCGGATTAACCTCTGACCGTGTCTACCGATGGAGATTGCTCCTTGAGGATTTGGCCCGAAATTGTTTACATTGAAGGCATACATAACACTGTTGCCGACGCCATCTCTCGCTTAGACATCGGACCAATACCGATGAGCACGAGAACTGGATGACGTTCACAAAATGCTGGTGTCATTACACCATGCAAGAAGAGAGTGCGATAGACACCTCTGCATACCAAGAGGAAATGAAGGCTACAAAGTTGGTGATCAAGTACTTCTTAGAAAAGATGGTATACTCCGCAAAGGTGAAAGTAGATATGAAAGTGATCCTTGGACTATCACATCAGTTCATACAAATGGAACCATCAGGATTCAACGCGGAACCAAATCAGAAAGACTGAATATACGAAGAGTTACACCTTTTTTTACAACCAAACTTAAAACCGTATTAAATGTCAGTTTCAAAACGACAAAAACGGACTCTCCCTCTTCAAACAACACTTACTCATTACACATGCTTAACAAACTCTTTAGTTCGTTATTGTTTCTCTCATGAGAACCCATTTTTTTCACCTAAAAACACTTAGGTTTTTTTAGTTCCATTTTTACCTGATACTCCATTCGTGGGGGCGAGTGACATAGGCCAAGAATCAGCCTTTTTTGTACCCCTGGGTACAAAACCTAGATGGAGCATTCTCAGGACTCCCCAGTAGGAGAGTCCATCTCCCGATGGCATGGACTCCCCAACATGGAAGTTCAGAACCCCAAGCAAGAGAACACCCTTGAGGAAGATCTAAGCATTTATCAGAAGGGTATAGACATACCATATTGTGTAGAAATCTACACAATGATCGTTTGCATCGTTTGGATTGAAATGCAGTTCCACTGCCTTTCCATCCTCACAATTGTATAAAATATAGCTCATAAAATCAAATCTTCGACACCTGTCGAACCTACCTATAATTTTTGCGTGATATTTTTTATGACGATTTTTGGCTCAGGTCAGTCTTTCATCATGTCATCAAGCTCCCAAATCAAAGCCATCTTTCAGCACAATTTTATATGCACACATTATTGGTCAAGAATTTTGGAGTCACAGGTGAATATTCATAACAAAATTTTGAACTCGTCTTAGATGCATCCAATGCTGCCTTTGGAGAGAGAGGAGAGATGGAACTGTGTCAGGCCAAGGCAGCACTAGTCATCATGTTGCAGCGGCAGTTATTGATGATGCTCAATATGTATATGGCAGTGTAATTGGAAGGAGAATTACTAATGGAAGAAGTACGGAATGAGCCAGAGGGGGAAGGGGTGTGTTGGCGAGGTAGGGAGAGGTGGTAGGGGAAGGCTAAAAGGAGAAAGGATGATGTAACAACCTGAAACAACATGCCATATTCATCCTTAACTACAAATGCAATCCAACAGTTACCACATAATACTCCACAATCACTACAACACAAAATACCACCAGTTCAAATCATCCAGACACCACAACTTCCCAACCAACCAGAGCCTGAAGAACACTAAGAAAACCAACCTTCTACCACCTCCAATAATTCAACATCAGCTGGAACAGACACCAATCACAAACCGAACAATGCCACCTCGACAAACAAACCACTGTCAAACCAAGACCCAGATCCAAACCACACGAACGCCCCGAGATAATGGAGAGATACGTGACATCATTTGTTGCTGTCTACAACAGGAAACCCTATGACAAAACTACTCATACTCATGGTCTCATTACATTTTTTTGTCAACACACACCTTCATCCAAATTTACTCCACCACAATCTCTTGGATAGAATCATTCCTGCACATGCCATTGAAGGCAATCAAAGGACCAATCCTAGAAGGCCAAGCAAGCTCAGAACAATTTCAACTAAGTTGTCAAGGTCAAATTATTTTGCAAACAGCATGAAGACCAAAAAAACTCGACGAATCAAGCTACATCAACTTCCCTTCAATATTTCGACACACTACCTTTGAGTCAAATCATTCTTGAAGAGTGTCAAGCACTCAACTGATCAGATGTGGTTTTCCTTCAAACAACAGTGGACCAAGAGGGTACTGCCAAAGATTTGACTATTTATTTGGGGCCTGGGTCTAGTTACACCACTTCGGCATCAATGTCTCATCATTTCTCTGATTGCGGCCTTGAGATAATGAGTTCTGTGAAAATCAAAGATATCTGTGGAAAATGCCTCTCACTACAATAAGGCATGAAAGCATTGGAAATATGGACCACCGAAGGCAAGGATTGCTTAAAAGTAATGATCCTAAAAGTGTTGCTGCTACCTCCCATTATTTCCTCTTCTTCGCTGGAATTTAATTTTCATAGCAGACATGATCAGCAATGCCAATGTCATCATTGACTTTGGAGGCATGTAGAATGATTAATTGTGATTTCAAGCTGGGCCCTGAAGGGAAACCAAGAAGCAAAGCACCATTTGTCCAGCACTGGCATTCTGTAAACATCTAATGTGAAATCTAGGAATTCAATGGGAAGTTTAAGTTGTTTGAAGGTGTGAATCATTATGAGATGAGTGACATAACAGCATTTTTCATGACACTGTTATGTCTGAAAGACACAGGTAGACTTTGATTGATCTACTAATACCCCCAAGCTACCTTGGCACCTATTCTCTTTCCACGAAGATTCAGTCTCTCATGAAGCATGGGGTGTGCGTTCCTCCCTGCCAAAGTTCTATGTATGCATCATGGCAAATTAAGCAATACCAGTGTGTTGGGCAGGTACGTTTGTTCTGAAGCTGCAGGAGATATGTACATTGGTAGGTTGTTTGGGGCCACAATTGTTTGGAAAAGGAGTTTGCAGAAAACATTGATATTTTCACTCCTCCAATTTCTCACATTAAGACAAGAAGTCCAAGAAGCGAGAAGTGGGTGTCTGGATTCATGAGAGCATACTATAGGAAGACATCAACAATTCTGTTGTTTTTGCTTCATTATAACTTGCATTGACTGTCTTGCTTTTCACCAAATATCTCAGATGAAACATTATATTCAGTGAATATATGTGCTGCTCTTTGGAGAGTGTCCCTCATGAAGATCATGTTGTAGCTTGTTTTCAAGGGAAAAAGGGCAGCTGATACTAGTACTAGTAGTCATGAGACCACCGAGGTACCAGTTGACATCCTTTATATATCAAAGGTTGATACATTCCTTCAACATCCTTCAAGGTCGAAAGATGCTCTTGTATTTGACAATGCATTGATGGAGAAATCTAGTGGTAAGAAGGTTGGGCATTTTTTGAGCATGAGGTCTGTTGGAGGTGAAGGGCTGGGCAGTTTCTGCAGATAGACAATAAGCTAGATGAGTTGTTTTGTTATGTTACTGAGACCGTTAAGTTGCTGTACATAACAAAGAAGCAATCCATTGAAAAATGCTCTGATAATTGTGGTGCATTTGATGTTGGCAAGCTATTTGATCTCAGGAAGCAGGAATGTGTTTTGACAACCATTCAAGAGGTAACAGTCATGAATGAAGACATTCTATGTAGAACAACGCATGCCAGAACAAATGAGCATGTGAAGAGGAAGAAGACAGACAATGGGATCATTGTGGGGTACTCGTCAGTACACTACCTTAATGGTGGAAGTACCCCTTAAAATGAATGTTATGCAGATGATAATCTCTACCAGATAGGGCTCAAAGCGGAGGGTTTGCTCGCTCTCAAATTACTTAACAGCAAGCAAGTGAATCATTTTGAAAAGGATGAAATGCCTCTCTAACAAATGTGGAGATTTCGGAAAGTAGCAGAACACTTTTAGGGGAAGGAATGCTTCCAAAATCAACACATTTTTGAAATGGGACAATGGCATGCCGTGGGATGATTGAGCTCGATATCAGAAAATTCAAGTGAGCTTGTTGTTAACACCGTTCTTATTGAGCAGGTCTGATAACAATGGTCTTCTTTCTATCAAAATTGGCAACTCTATAATTATAAATTCAGTATTGAAACAAAGGTCAAGCATCTAACAGTTCTTTTCGCGATCATTAACAAAACTCTTCACAGTCCTCCATCAGCTCTTCTTTACTACAAATAACACAGTTGTCAAACTGTGCAGTAGCAAGTCCTTTAGCCCACTTATCTACCACAGAAACAAACTCGCGGAATTCCAACTTGTTCATAACGAGTTGCTCTTCTACCAGCCCCAATTGAGGGTGGTACAGATGACAGTAGGGGAGCTGATCTACTCCAAGCTTTTCTTGCATGAACAATGATGTCTTCTTGTTTAACGGCATTTCAACTATTTTGATCGCAAGCTTTTCATTTGAAACCGCCACAGAATCTGCCGCATTCAGCGTTTCACCGGCCCTCGACCATCGACGGAAGAGTGGACTCGTGGCTTTGCAACTAGGACAGGCATCAGCATAGAACCTTACAACTACCAGAGAATTACTTTCGTCCAGTACAAGAGATTGAAATTGTGACGGGCTTTCTATGCGTTTGATAGACGACAATCTCGCAGGCAGTAACGAAAATGCGTCCGATTCTTGTACTCTAGGATGGAACTCATCCTCGACGCGATATGACTGTATCACAGCGGATCGCAAAACCAGTGATGCGGGAGCTTGATTGAACTGGTTTACGAATAAAGTACCTCCTTTCCCTTTTTTGATCTGGAATCGTGGATGCGGCGTCGATTTCGCAGCCACGAAAGCAGCAGTCGAACAACGAGCAGTTTTTAGGTCCGCGAACGAAGCTGGTGCCGTTGTCGTAGATGCGACAGGAGCAAACCCTGTGACAGAGTATGGTGATACCGATAACGAACCTAGTGCGACGGTGCAAAGATTAATGAGCCTTCCTTGATGACAACGCGCTGGCGAAAAAAAATATGCTGGTGTCGCCGATGCTGATGTTTTTTTCAGTGAGCTCATGATTTGTCTTGTGCCAATATTATTATCAACGCTCCTCTCGATGCAAATAGTAGATCCACCTTAGGTACCTCAATTTCGTCAATGAGAGGCTTTCAATTGTTAAGCTGCTGAGATATCGTAATTATGGATTCATCAATATATTATATTGTTGCGGGTTCGGTTTGGGCGTGGTGATGGATGAGTGACGGAGTTAGGTACTTCTAAAGCTCAGCCGAAGGGCTTTTCCCCTCTGATTCACGGTCGTAGGACGCTCGTACGACGGTGGCTACGACTTCGAGCCAGTCTGAATGATGCGGGTTGTGCGAATTGCCGATGCGTTGGAAGTCCGGCCGCCGGCACGAAAAAAACAGAAATGGGAGTATCACAAAAAATTCCTACATCACGTACGATGCAATACTTAAGGTAGGTAAATACGAGAGAATCAGTGTGGGAAAGAAGGGCGAATCAGCCTAATGGAGATTTTTCCCGTGAACGAAAGTCCTAGCTCTGCTTCATCAAAAAGGGTTTTATGACGGAAGACCTCATGAATACTTAAGTAGGACGTAGTTTTATTATGCTCATTTAGGTGATTTTTCACATTGAAATGATACCCTATCTACAATATAAGAAGTGACCGACCAACGAGACACTGTATAATGCTGTGGGGCCTTGGGTGACGCAATACTACAAGTAAAAATTGACCGTGATTGAGTGTAATTAGATGGTTTCTGAATAATATAGAAAGCCTACCAACCCATAAGAAAATCAGACTCTGCCAATCTGCCCTCCTCTGCAGCTAGTGTTAGCTTTCTTAATGCTTCAGTGCACAATCTTCTGCAATATTCTCCAGAGAACTTCATTCTCTTACCAACTTCTTTGAATGGCAACAATGCCGAAGAGGTGGATAAATTGATATGCTGTGAACTGGTTATGGCTCTTAGACTGGGTGCTTTCTGGATGCCTGCTTTGACAATATTTCCAGTTGATGTCACAGAGGACTTTTCGCTAGTTGTATACTCTAAGGCTGATGCCTGGTTTAAAGCTGGGATTCTCTGTTCAATAGGAACATCAGAATAATGAGGGAGTATTCCATTGGGTCCAAAAAGATCTTCCTCTGCCTCTGCCTGATAATCACGAAAGACTACAGGCTTACTGCTTGACTTCTGGTCAGGACATACGAGTCCATACCGTAAGCTCAACACTTGTACTTCTCTGGGCATCAAGAACTTCGATAATGTGTCATGAATATGCTGGCATCCTGTCTCGGGCTTTTCATTTACCTGGAGTTTATGCTCATGATGGGATCCACTGCTGGGGGCGGAATACATCCACGATTCTAATTGTGTTGTAGTCGTTGGAGAGCTCATAGTGCGAACACGAATAGCTTCACGGAACAAAATGTCCGAAGTGATTCCGGCAACATGACATAGTTTGGAGCGCAACATCTTCTTTTCCGCACTATCTGCGTCTTGCAACTCAACCACAGCATTCCATTCCAATTCTAGCTCTCTAGCAGCCTTGACCAACCGATGACTGGCCTGCAAGATGCGTTCGGGGAAACGAAATGCATGTTCTCTGGATTGTATAGCCCGCATGATACGCGCTCTAATCCAATAGGTTGCATAGGTTCCTAACCTAGCACCTTGCGGCGATAAACTGTTATCCGAATTCAAATCTGAATATATGAAGTCATACTTGTCCAGCGCTTCCGCCAAACCGATCATTCCCTCATTGATCAAGTCATCTCTAGATAGTGCTGCCCCAATTTGGGGCTCAGTGCCTTGAATGAGCAAGCGAGGGTGCGATTTCATCGTCTTGGACACAATCGATTGCACGAGGGGCAAGTTGTGGAGCAATAAAGTCTGACGAGCCGCTTGGGATTCAAGTGTTTCGGCAGAATGCGACCTCATTTTACGAAGGAGAGACATTTCTTCCTCGTGTGTCAGTCTATGAAGCGAACGGCTAAATCTAGCACATTGATTCTTGTCTCCGAATTCAGGGGTACTATCGTGTGGAATATCAGTAGACGGCATGAGCGTTCGTGTTGAGATGCGAGCTGGAAACAGCACTGCTTTCGACGAAGTAAACGACCTCTCGCTAAAGGTGGACAATTTGACTCTTCGCACTTTTCTGTTCGTAATTGAGGTCTCATTTTCCTTTACTGCACGACTCCCGTCTAGCGACAATAATACACCTCTGTGAGTTCTTGATAATTGTGATGACGGACACCTGAAAGAAGTAGAACTTTGGGGAGTATACACGAGCGCCAGGAAGGTCACGGTGAGAGAGAGATAATTTATCTGAGTTGTCCGTTGCCTCCGTCTGCATATCGGCACATCGGTCGCGTGCTGCAGTCCAGATTGCGGCATTTTACTGGAGTGATTCACTTGAGAAGCCGACAGACTGCTTTCGAATGATGCTTTTGTAATGAACTATGTCAGTGCGCTAGAAATCTCTTGCGGGTGATGAATTCGTTGATGGTGCTGGAGATATCAAGGCAAAAAACAGCGGCCGGAAAGAATTGGACAGAACAAGGAATTATACGGCGACCGGGGATTCGGATGAATGAAATTGTAGTAGAATTGTCGAGAGGGGGATCTACGGGGATGTAGACGCTGGATCCGTGGTATCGTAATATTCGAGTCATCAAAAATCTGCACCACTATGAGACCGCTATGGTCATGATGTCAGACGTTCTCATGAGCCTGTTAATTTCCAGTTAATATCGTGTGCACAAAACACACCGCTGTGCAGTGTCGAGTCGTTTTCACAATGAAAGCAAGGAGCAGTCAAAAATTAGTACATTTCAGTTAGGTTGAAAGGCGCAAATTGACTCGACTGCTCACTCACCTACTTCGCCTACGTGGCTGGAGGTGGCTGGATCGTCAATCTCGCAACTCTACTTCCTGCGTACCAATAGATACAATAGCATAAAATAGGGAGGGATAAATAGAGTCAGCATTGAATGCAGCAGCTTGCCAAGGTATTGTACGGTAGCACGATTTCCTCCGTATTTCCTACCACCTTCTCTCGGGGCAGCGTCATCGAGCGTCCCTTTCGTTGACCACTGACCCCTCGCATGCGTTACGAATCATCGCTCGTTAGAATCCTTTTTCAAGCATGCAAATATTTTTTCCCACGATGTGTCTAGCAGCCCTTTCTGCTCTCCTTGCCGCGTTGGCCCCAGCAAATGCATTCACGTACGTGAACAGCGGACGTGCCACATGCTCCCATCAACATCGGACCCACAGAGTGGCCAACTCACAGCAGTTATCTATGACAAAGACAACTCTTACGGATGAAACGACATGGAGACTTCGGCTGCTACTTAATGATTTGACAACCGCTCAAGGTCAGAAGTTGAATGGACAATTATTTGTTATCGAAGGTAGTTTCATTGAGGAGGAAGGATACGAACCTCCGCAGGGAATATTTCAGCCGTCGAAGGATGTAAGTAGAACCGAAGACGACATCATATCTTTGGAAATAAGCAAGAGTCGATGGACACTAAGTGAAGACCCTAATGATAAAAAAGATGGGTTGTGGATTTGGGGTCTATTTAAGGAGCCGCTGTACCCATTCATGCTATTGCAGCTCGAGACGAAAGAATTCAAACTATCTTCGTCACAAAACAGTGAAAGAAACGACGCGAACAATAGTACAGACTCCATTCCACCCCTCAAACTCTATGCACAAATTTCACACATACGGAATGAAAATGTTGGTGTTGAACTCAAAACTGCCAACTTAAATGTGCGTGTACTGGAAAGAGTGCAGTTGCCTGGAGCATCCGTCGATTTGTATGAAGAGGAGAAGGTAGGTCAGGTTTCTTTTCAGCCTTTATGAATTTAGAAGTAAACAATTACTTCCGAGCAAGGGTAAGGAAGGCTGTATTCCTTCAAAATAAAGCTAAGCCAAACTGATTGACCCCTTGTTATACTGAACTATCACCTATAATGTCGTCCGCATCTCGACTGCTACCGTTACGTTAAGCACATGCTGCCGTGTGGTATATTACCCTACAACATTAATGCCGCCGATGTTCCCATTGCATGCGACGTTTGGATATGTATTGTACCGTTCTGTACTATGTTGGATCTTACCCTCTGGTGTTTCTCTTTACAATAACATATGGTACCTTTGAAACAATTCTATGATTGCCTTTCTGACTCATTTCATCGTAAGCTGACTTATTTGATACTTGAAACGGATGATTGGATATAAAGGTAGGAGATACCCAGGTGCTACCTCCCACTGTCTAGTTTGTCTGCATGAAACGTCACTATGGTACAATACAATACTTACATTACTCAGTATGAGCTCAGCATGAACAATGAGATCTTCTTTCATGATATGGGCACACGTTGGCACATGTGGACAAGTGACTGAGACCAAAAGACGCAAATCAAGAATTCGCGTGCCTCATTCTGTAAAAATACCACCTCATAGCACTCTAGTGATGACGAAAAGGACAAGAACTACATCTCCATCGATTAACTCACCATGACGCCATCACGTTCAAAAGATTCCGATCCGCCACTCCCAACCATCCCCGAAAATACACTGGCAACTGCCTCTTTGAATGAGGAAGAGATCGAAGACAGGGAGGAGCAGGTATTATTTGATCGAGACAATGCTACAGTAAACGACGACGACGACGACGACGAGGAAGAGGCCGAGGTTACCGGCTCGCTAGACAATCTGATTGGGAACATGTACGACACTCACCCCGATGCAGAAATGGGACGTGATAGTAGCACATCATCGTCATCGCGTCCACCCGATCCTGGACCAATCTTTGTTCAATCTTCGTTGTTTGGTGACAAGTGGGAACTTTCCTGGCCAATTTGGCACATGCTTCACCGGGACGAAAGGCGTGCCATCGCCGCGAAACACGGCTACAAAACAATTGGAGAATTCGAGGAGTACATGTCGTTGACAAGGGCAGTTGATGAGTCTGAGGGGAGAGTGCTCGAGAGTTCTGGAATCATCACGTTGCCTGCAACGAGTGAAGATTATGATCAACGTGTTAGAGGTTTGGCAGACATACTAGCTACGACTTCTGTGTTAGACTCAAATGAGGCATTAAGTCAAAACGGGGATTGGCACCCGCCTTTTGCAATTGGGTCTGCAACGGATGAAGTCGATGATTCATCTGTGTCGTCAACAGAAGATAACATCATTAGCTCTAAACCAACACACTCCGAAACCATCGAAATCGATCATTTGGAGATCCATCTAGAAAGCATCCGTCTAGGTGGCCTACCTTGCCAGCTCCCAGATGAAATATTGCACAAATGCTTCTCCTACCTACCAGTCGACGATCATGCACCACTTGCCCTCGTTTCTCCGCACTGGTCTCGCTTTTCTCGCTGCGAGACTCTGTACAAAACTCTGTGCCAACGAGTGTACCTGAATCAATCCAAACGAAAGCAATTGCACGTAGCACGATTTGGAACATACCGAAACATGCTTGAATTAAGACCACGTGTCCGAACCGGCGGCGGTGTGTATGTCTTAAAATACCAAGAAGTACGGAAAATACAACGCGACATGTGGACCGATATCCCTTTGGGTGCAGTTTTAGAAAGTGTGTACTACAGATACTTATATTTCTTTGAGGATGGTCGTGTCATGTACGCCCTTACCCATGCGAATCCTGTGGAAATGATCCCACGCTTCAGTAGAATGCTGATTTATGGATATGGTGCGAAGGACAAGTGGGGGATTTGGGGCACATATCAACTTAGAAAAGATACGCTAGTGGTCAAAGTCTCCCATGATTGGCATGATGTGTGTTTTCAACTGAGAGTCATCCCATCCAACAAAATTCTATTTTATGACAATGGCGATAGAGGCATGTACACGACATTGCAACTGGAAAAACATATGTCTAGTGCCATGGGCGACTTTGACGAGCATGACAGCCGTGACTTGGTAAAGTATGATGTACCCATTGATACTTACTTTCGATTTCTTAGAGACCGCCGACTGTGATCAGTTTAACACAGTGTTGCAGATTTACACTTGTGTACAAACATAATTTAATAATGTAGTGAATGTACTGCGCATTTTGTTGAATCAGCACTATTTAAATGGAGTTGAGGGAAAAGAGCCTCTGTTATGGCAACTAAATTTAAAAGGGCTTATTAATGAAGAATATGGTACAATAGTTGAACTCTGTACTTGCAGGTAGTTTGACCTCCACAAAGCAACGGGTACCTACCTCACGTGCCATAGTATGAAGATGTGCAAGGGTGAGTGAAAGGGGAGTTGATTGGCAGACGAAGGAATAAAAATTAAAAAGTTTATAGGTTATGGTAGCAATAAGAGATGCCGTAGTTGCATTGAATATTGTCTAATACATAATTATCCCAACACGTTCCAAAAAACAAGTTACTTATTCCGTTCAACGGCTTTCTTTGGATAAGTAATCCATTTTCCAAGAGTAAGCTGTTTTAAGCGAAATTGCCTAACTCTTGAGAAAATGGCTTACTTTTGAAAATAGGCCATTTTCTGAAGACTAAGCCATTTCAGGCCAAAACGGCTTACTCTTCAGAAAATGGCACACTTTCAAGCTTTCTCGTAAAAACATTATTGATTCCCATGTAATTAGGCTTAATCTTAACAGAAAGACTTACTTTCAAGACTAAGCCATTTTTCTAAAGTGAGCCGATTTGGATCTAAACGGCTTAATCTTGGGAAATGGCTTACTTTTCAGATTAAGCCATTTTCCCAAAGTAAGCTGTTCGGCTTAAACACGAATAATTTCTGGGACTCCCTCCATTCCCGCATGACACGAAAAGAACCTCAATTTTTATGACTAACTCTAGAGAGGTACGTTTATGTAGGTAGGTACGAGACATTCTTATATGCCTGAGATGATACCATTTGGCACAGCGTACAAGAATTCTGAGAATGCTGCTGTTATTACCCTCATCGCACAACCCCGCTCAGTGTTGGTCTACGTGATAAAATTATGAAATCCAAGCCAAAATGCTTTATATGGCAAATGAGTTTGAAAAAAAGCTTATTTCCCTTAACTCCAATTACCCCAGTCTCCGGATTCCGGAAAGCAAACTTCTTCACCTACTCCTTTCAACAAGTACAATTCCAAATTTCTGTGCTTTTTATTACTATTCCAACACACCGTTCTGATTTTCCATACTCTGTTCACCTCTCATGTTTGTCCTAAAATGTAGTCAAACCAACCCTGTCACTGTCACTTTTTATGCCACCACTGCCTCCTCCTACGCAAACAACTGTGTCATTTGCATTGTGAGAATTCGTATACCCCTGGATAATGATAGCTTTAATTTCACTGGTTCTAGAAAAGACAAATGTAGTAGCTAAGAAAAATGTATCTTTTATGGCTCTTCCATGCGTGCTATGCCAATTTCCCCCCAACAGACAAAAGGCAGATTTAGTATTTGGTATAGATTTAGAATGGATTTGGCCAGTCAAAATATTTGATAGTCTGAGCATTTGGATAAAGACAAATTATGATAGGCACCAGTATGTTTATTTTTCAGTTAGGAAGAAGTATGTTTGCTGTATGCTCGGTTATTAAGTTTTATTTGCAAGAACCTCCTGTGACTATTGTGTATGATATCATGCATGTTGTGGTGGACTTTTGACCTGACTTATTTCAGCTTTGCTCCTGCACAATTTATTGCTGCCTTGCTCCCCAAATAATCTACACCATCTGAATAATATACAGTTACCATGACAAACACCCCTCAGCCTGCATCTGCATCCAATCTGATGGTCTCTCATCTTCTGTGATCCTTAGAAAAGCTTACAGCACTCCCCCAATGCCACCGTTCCTCAAGTACGGACAAGAGACAGCGAGTTATAACTTCTCCATCAATCTTGACCACAAATCATCACCCCAGATATATGTCAGTCAACCAGAACATCAGTGAGTAAGACTAAGACTCAAGGTTACCCTTGAGTCTGAAGTGTCAGCTCTCACAGTCATTTCTTCTCCATTCTTCACAGATAATCCTGACAGAACTGAACAGCATGGTATATTTTTCAGAGATCAACAGTCAAGATGTATATTTCCATTGCCAGCCCGAGGGGGTGCATACAATGTACAATAGGGTTGACATGTACATAATACATTTCACATGCTAGACACTGTCACAATGAACATTAGATGCTTTGTCTCTTTTTGACTCTGTTGTGTTTTTCATCATTTGTTCTTCCTCTGTTTAAGTTTAAATTGGATGCATGGAAATTATCAACTGGCTCTGTTTGTCATTGTATCCTTTTTTGTTGTTCACTATAACTTTTGTTGAGTGCATTCTTCATCATTGGTAACTTCTTCTCATATTCCCTCAATTTTCATTCAGAAAAAAGACCTACTATCTTCAACCAAAAGTATGGATAGAAAAAGGGCTAAAAATCCTACTATTGAGTAGATTCCCAAACCTCCAAAGTGGGTCACCAAAATGAGGGAAGAGAATAATCCTGACCTTCAACATAAAAGGTACTCAAGTGAAGAAAAAGAAATCACCAACAGCTAAATCCTCATATAAGAGGAATCTCAACCCCCTACATCTATGATGCAGAGGACTCTGCTGGTATACTTTCGAAAGTTTTCAAAGCACTACAAAATTCTAACTCAAAGTACCAGCAAGCAATGTTATAGTTCTCTCTGAAATCAAATTGATGACAAGGAAGTCAACACATCTATTGATGCCCTACTCATTCTTTTTTCGTTTGATTAAATGCTGGATGAACTGGACTGCTCGCATCAAAATTTTTATTACCATTTATTGCAGCAATTGAAATGGAAGGTCAGAGGGCAGGAAACAAATTACCTTGTATTCATTTCATGTGGTCCTCTGCCTTAAATACAACCGAGTAAAACTTTTGTCAATGATTCTTTCCATTATGCCAGACTTCCACCCTAAATAGCCCATCCTTCAGCATTTGGGATCTGACCTAAGCCAAAAAGTATTTTAAAAATTCTTGTAGAATGCTTTTCAGCTTTGTATTTTTGTGAGTTGATTTAGCTACAATTGTGAAGTATCAAAACACCATGATGAAGCAAACATGCTTCATTTTGGCAAAACAAGACCATGTAGATTTCTACAAAGAATTGATATGCTTTGTGCTAATGACACAAAGAGATGTTTGTGTAGGTTCTACACACATCTGGTATGGCTCCAATGTCATTAGCTAATGACATAGGGCATTTTGTCCCAAATGGTATTTTTGGGTAGTGAAGCAATTCTTGCTTATTAGCAAGACTTTGAATCAGCGAGGATGTCCAGCATCTCCTGGGAAAATAAAGGTATCTTTAAGGTACCCTTAGACTACTACTGTAGAGTAGATAATTGGCCTATGTCAGGATCTGTCACCCCAATGCTGTCTGCTAGCAGATATCACAATTCTTCGTTGTGTCGGGCATCTTGACATACCTTGATGTTAATTCATACAATGATGCATTCCTTACGAATATTAAAATTCCCCTAAATATACCCCAAACAAAAACCGCATCATCTTTTTGATTAATGTATGGTTTTGGCTAATTTGACCAAACTCAGCTAATCACAATAACCTGGATTTGGTAAGATGCTTGCTGGAGTTACTGCTTCAATTTAATTCTTGTCTCAATGGCCCACCCACAATTTGCTACCCAAAGTTCTGCAGAAGCCAACAAGAATGGAAGACAATGACATTCAGCACCATTTCACTTTCAATTACAGTGACATGAAGCAAGTCTCTAACTCCATGATAAATAGAATTAGATGGTTGATAAATGCAGAAAACAAGTCTGTTTGTCTCTCCCAATGTGTTAGCATTTGAAACCCAATGGCTTGGGAGTGAGATGAACTATGGTTTTTCTATTGCACACCACCATGTCAAGGGAGAAAGAATAATGTTGGTGACAGTGCCTGGTAAAGCAAAAGGCACAAATCATTAACTGGCTCATTCTTAGTGGAACACATGTTGTCTTATTTTCCAAGTGTAAGCCTTCAAACTGTAGAGTTTTTGATGCATATGTATCATAAATCTGGCCACCTTTGAACCAACCAGTGCCCAAAAGCCTTAGTCATCACAGCTACCATTTTTGGGTCAAACCTTTGTAATGCTCCAAATGGTGGGATTTAGCTTAAGACAGGGAGCAAACACCTGGTTTTGATTTTTTCACACACAGGATAGACCTACTTGAACATTCTACCACACAAAAACACTCATTCCAAAAATACATTCAGAAGAGACTTTACCAATGGTTTATCCAATCCATCATTTCGTCCGATAGCACGTTCACCTTGACCAATCAAGCTGCGTATTGCTAAAAAAATTGTGACTAGACAATTCATAATTCATTGTCTTGTTTGTAATGAACAGTCTAACATAGAATGATGCTGATGACGGGAGACAGTGGTGATGCACCTATATTGAAGGGTGCATCAAGGTCACTGGCTTTGGCTTCTTAGTTGCCATTTGGACCATCTGTGATGGATGTGGTGGATCAAGATAGGTTATGGACATGACTATTGTGGTATAAAATAGGACGCACACACTAGGAAGGAGGAAGTAAGCTTGGGATGCATTTCCCATTTGCCAGCTGCATTTCCAAAGATTATATCAGGCCCTTTATACTCCTACTCATTTCCCTTATGTACCATAAAGAACTTCAGATGTTCAATGTTCAGTACCACAAAATGTGTAAATGACGTAAGAGAACATTTTAAGGAAAGATTTCTTGTAAGAGCATTAACTTCGGAATAGGGGCAACTTTAGCAGCAGTGTTATACATCAAAATGAGCACAAGAAGGTGCATTTTTGGAAATGCCTTGCCAGGTTATGGGTATTGTCTGCAGGTAGAAAATTTTACATACCCACCAAAACACAACCTAATAAGTTACAAGTATGTGTCTGTGGAGGTAGACAAACATGTTTTCAAGAGAGCTACTAGCCATGCTCAATATTTTTTGCCCACACCCAAAAATTCATATCCATTAACCTATTAGTTGGGTGATGATCTGTGACGCCGGGCTGAAACAGTAAGTTGCAACAGTTGATAAAGGCAAAGTATTGTAGGGTGAGTTTTTCAAGCAAATTTCTCTCACTTTCTGCAGACAGATGTGCACAGTCAGCTGATCGACAGACTCTCAAGAGTAGGAATTGTGCATGAAAATATGGTACACAAATGAAATATGCCTACAGACAATACTTTAAGTCTTGTTTCAGAGACATGAGATATTGTTTGTCACACAAATAATTGGACTGGGCTTAAACTCCGGCAGTGATTGAAACCAGACTTGTTAATGGAGTAAGTACAGCATATATTATGCAGTAACTTTTCATAATCCACACTACATCATTCTCCTGGCAAGACCTCAATATTATATAATATCAAGATTTTTTCTTGAAAAAATCTTAGTTTGTTATTAATTGAGAATTTTTTCCCTTCTCCTTCTCCAGGAGACGCTTTTTTCAATATTGAATTTTATAGGTGAATGTATATATACACTCGTGCCAATACCTGTAAAAACCTTATTTTTATGTTTGATATGCATCGGTATTCAATCACTGTTGATTTGTGATCACCTTTAAAAATATATCTAAAATTAATTTATAGCATGGCCGAAAATTGTCATGTCTGCTTAAGTAAGCATAATTAAAATGACCAAATGACCCCTCTCAAGCCCTCATTCTCAAAATTGAATTGTTCCTCCCAAGAAGTTTTGGTACATTTCACGCACTTCTGTTAATAGCTTATTCTGATCTCATTTTGTGAATAGGTTCACTTGGTATACAGCAACTTCCTGGAAAACCACGGACTCGGTCTGACCCGGTGTCACGCTCGGGTACTTCGGGGTAAGGAAAATTTCAAAATTAGTCCATTTCTCCGACTTGGCCTTACTTGTTCGCGTAGCGGAGTGACTTGGTTTCGCTTGGTGTCACTTGGTGTCACTTGGTGTCACTTGGTGTCACTCGGTTTTACTTTGGCGTCACTCGGTTTCACTTGGTGTCACTTGGACTCGGTGTCGCGTCACTCGGTGTCACTCGGTTTCACGTGTTGTCACTCAGTTTCACTTGGTGTCACACGTTTCGTCTAAATTTGACTTATTTAGATAACCATTACACTGTTCTTACTTTTATTTCAAGTCTTGTTTTACTTGGTGTTACTTGGACTCGGTGTTACGTCACTCAGTTTCACTTGGTGTCACTCGGTTTCACTTGGTGTCACTCGGTTTCACTTGGTGTCACTAGGTTTCACTTGGTGTCACTCGGTGTCACTCGGTGTCACTTGGTTTCACTTTGGCGTCACTTGGTTTCACTTGGTGTCACTTGGTGTCACTCGGTTTCACCGAAGCCAGGTAGTCGTGGATTCTCAGAGTCTTCTCTGCGTGTCGGGCGGAGTATTTTTTCTCCGTTCCGAGAAAAAAAGACCACTTGGTGTTACTTGGATACATTTTATTGCCAAAAACAGGTTTTCCAGGAAGTTGCAGGTTGGATCAACACGTTTTCAAGAACTTCAAGTGATGCTCAAGTTAACTTGATCGGAAAGTGCCCCCCACGCTTGCAACAGCCATTGCGGTCATTTTTGAAACAAAGCGGCCACACAAAGAAATGGCCTTTCAACACTCGATCAGCCCTGAAAGTTCCGATATTGCCCGAGAATGGACCAAATAACTCTTTTATTTGGTTATGGCCGTTGTAACATAGCATATTGCCGAGTCACGGTTAAAAATCAAAATATCAAAATTCAACCTACCGCGATGCTTGCTTTATTTTTAATATTGTAAAGCACAGCGCTAAAAAAGTCGTGCCCGTGCGTGCGGCGCAAGCGAAGCGAGCGCGGCACGCACGCTAACTGGCGGCCACTGTTATATTATCTTCTTTTTCACGAAACAAGGCGAATTCCTTTTTGCGGGCTCCTCCTGCTACTAAAAAATCTTGCAGCGGCTGCTTGTAATTATCAGTTTGAACAAGTGGTGTGTCATACCATCTTGTATAAAAAACAATGGTTCCGATGCTTTTAGTATAATAATATTAGCGATCTAGTGTAAATAGCTGATGCTTAATTTTCCAGGTGTACACTGATAACCGAGTTCTCATTTTTCGTAAGTCCGTCTACACATCTTCATATATTCTGACAGCTCTACCAAGAAGAAAACCCAAGTGACTTCTCCCCTTCGACCTTCGACAACAATGTGTCATGAAAAGTTGTTCTTCAGAACAATACCAATGCCCAATCACAGTAATAGCCCCTTTTGTCAGGTTTCAGGATATCAGTCAAAGCCCTCTACAACTCTATAATAATGTCTGGGTGAACATACTTTTCTTTGAAAATGACATGGTCAACACTTCACAATTTGTGTTCACGTCTTCCAACTCCATTTGCCAAGGCTGCCATCGTCAAATATTCAAGAGAAGTTCCAGATGAGATAGTTTTCGTTGACGATCGAGGCTATACTCCACTGCACGTCGCTGTGACATTGAGATACGATCCGCCGTTGGAAGTGATAAAGGCATTGGTGGATCTTAATCCTAATGTTGTCATGGCCAAAGTAAGCATGGCTTCGAGTTTGTGAGACATGTATCTGGAAATGATAGCTAACAAGTTCTACATTGGATGCGCTGATTCATTCATATTGAACGGCCAAGGATTTGCACGGTGATACGCCAATGCATCTAGCACTGCGCCCATGTGCGAGTATGGATCTCATCCGTACATTGCTCCATGCTTGTCCAAATGTTGCACGTCAACCAAACAAGGAAGGCTTGTAAGCTTCCTTTGTGATATTTCGGATGCAATATCTTGATTGCTAACTGATCATCATTTGTTGCTCTGTCGTCTTTTGTGTAGATTGCCCATTCACACTGCTTGCCGATTTTGTTGTGACAAGGAAGAAATTATTAGTTTGCTTCTCGAGGCAAATCCTAGTGCTTTGCGCTCTCGTACAAAGGTGTGTTAGTTTTGCATTATGTCAGTGTGCAAAGTTAATTCAAAACTCAATTTCCCTTTTACCTTGAACTCTAGATGGGCAACCTAGTTCAAAGGAAGAAATTAGTCTCGGAATTAGTACCTCATGCTAGTTTCACAAAAGGGAACCATCATTTAATACTTGACGGAACTACCTCATCATCATGGAGAAGTAGTCAAATCATGACATCTACCGAGACACATTTTGAAGAGAGATCGATACAACTTCGCGAAGGATTTTTCCCAGTTCATATGGCGGTAGCCATTGGGGCTCCTCTTCGTATCATCGAAATGCTAATTATGGCAGCTCCAGATGTTTTATCGTTGACAGACAAGTTTCAAAGGACATGCCGTCACTTGGCAGTTGCAAATGGAGCTACGATAGATTCGTGTTTGTCAATGGATCCAGAGAATTCACAAATAGGACAGCGGCCAAAGACAACATTAGAAGTCATAGAGTTGCTTCACTCAATGGACAAATCACTGATAGCTAGAACAGACAACAGGAAAAACCTTCCTCTTCATACTGCAGTACAAGGAGGTTGTTCAGCTGGCTGTGTACAATACCTCATCAGAGCCCTTCCGCAAGCAATTCATGCAAGGAACGACGACGAGCTAACTCCCCTAGAGGTGGTGCTGAAATATGGCACTTGTAGCAAACAAGTAAGCATCGAGCTGGGCCAAGAGGTGCTCAATTGTCTGAGTGAATTGTGATCGGCTGAAATCGTTTAGTGGTAATGTCCATTAATTAAGAACGGGGTTGAGCTTTGCATGTCATTCTAGAACTAAAATCTGAAATCGCCATGCTCCACATCCACAAGAAACAACCCCTGTGGCGGAGCCATGCCTGGAGCGCACGCTCTGTTTCTCTTGTCTAAAATACTTTTCACATCCTCTGGGTTCATCTTTCCTCGACCAACCTCTACAAGACACGCCGCCACGTTTCTAACCTGGTGATAGAGAAAGCTATTCCCGCTAATGACGATCGTTATGAGCTGCAATGCATCAGGAATTCGCAGCATTGTATCCAAATGAGGCGAGACGTCTTCGTTTTGATTCGTACAGAACGTCAGTTTTTTTGATACTGCATTCAATATTCCACCGCCTAAATCTCCACGATAATTCTCTGCCGCACACCATAAATCATCAATGGTTACTACTGGACTTGCTCGCTGACACCCTTTACCCCTAAAGCTAGTAAAATCATGTGTTCCAATTAGATACTTTCCTGCACGATTCATGGCTTCAATATCAAGAGAAGAAGTAGTGGTTGGATTTAAATTGCTGCTGTACTTTGCATGATGTCGTTTCGATCTCTTTTCATGAATACGCCAAACCTTATCGTGTAAGAAAGGATAGAAATGGTAGCTCGCAGTTGAGTACAAATGTTGACAATCATTATCACCATCTCCCACGGGATCAAATGAGTGCAATATTTGATAAGCATACGTTCTCTTCGTGGCCGTGAAGCGCACATCCCATTCTAAATCCTTTGGATTGTTTTCAGCGTCCTCCGGCAAATTGGGGTCGTAGCTTCGATTGGGAACACGTATGTTGGGTGCAAATCCCGCCGATAGTATCCGAATGTTGCTGTTATAATCAAACGTCTGGCCAAACCTTTGATTCTCGGATGTGCTTAAACGCGAGACATCATTTCTCGTCTCCGCATACGGTTCGTCCTCCAATAGAAAACTCGGCAACCTGGCGAGATAAAAATTTAGACCGTGCACTAGATTACGGGGATTCCATTGCTTTGATGTGAGGTTTCTATCTGATTTTTCTGGTATTATTGCTGCCTCAGAAGGGCACCTCAATCTCCTGGATCTTATGTCTACCTGGAACGTGTTCCTCCAAGCATGCACTCCTCGGTCGGTTCGAGAACTGACCTGTATGTTTTTATAGTTATCCGACCCAACTAACCGATTCAACGCTCTTCGAATTCGGCCCTCCACAGATTCGAAACCTCGTAGATCGGCTTGGATCACAGTGTTATCGCTTCCCGGTTGGTATACGATGCAATTTTCTCCCTTGGGACCTTGATAGGTGAACCCTAACGAGCTGCCTCCGTGATATTGGACTGCGAATGCGTAGCGACGCCAATTTCGACTCAGCATTGGACACGTGACGAGTGTGAGAGCGCTCTTTGTTGACTCTTTGTGTTGGCTTTCATTGGTTGGCCAATGTTGCCATTATACAAATAAACCATCAGATGTCATATGCTGGTGGGTGACGATTTATCGCATTTTTCTGATGGGTGATGGCTGGTGATTGGGGATGGCCTCCTCGAAGGTGGGCCGGCAGAAGTCGTCGGGCGGTGGTGGGAGGAAGATGGGCATATATTCTATTCGGAACCCTCATTATAGTCCTTCTACGAGAGGAGCCAGTAGAAGCAAGTATGTAGCCACAACACACGAACCCATCAAAAATCAAATCTGCTGGATGGTATTGTATGTATGGTATGGTACCGTACAATACAGGTATGTCCAATACAGCAACCATCAAAATCATACAACTTCCCGCGATTTCGACCTAGCCATCATACAAATCTTGTATGATTTTGACGAGTCGCAAAAAAGTGCGAACTATGTTAGGGGTCATGCTTTTTGTGTATCGTGATCTGAGACACATCAAAATCATACAAATATTGTATGATTTTTCATAATCCCCACGTGCCCCGTTTCTCGGTATTCTCGACGTATAACGGCCTGAGAAATGGCAACATTAACACATGAACGTTCATGCGTATTATTGATATTATATGCCGTTTTATCTCTATCTTGCTGGAGGCCACTCAAGTGATGGAGATTTTTGTTTAGAAGAAATATCTATGCTCTATAAGATTGTTTTCATTTAAATATTCCATTTGGCTTCCTGGAGCATGTATGTTGCCTGCAATTTTTCTTAGCATTCATGAAATAATTATTTTGGTATGCAAATTGCTAGTAAACCCTTACATGAACATTCAGGAAATAATTTTCTACATGTTGTCTTCATGAAATACTCTGAAAGTGTTGTCCATTTCACCAATGTTCCCCCTCCTTCATTTAATTTTCTTAATTAACTAATTGGTTATTGCCCTGCTGGTGCACTTCCAGCTTTAGCACATGTCACTGCAGCCATGTAAAAACTCCACTCCATTGCATCTCTCAATAATTGATGGGATGCACCAGGGTGAAGCATCCTTTTGGGACCAAAAGGTGGGGATGTATAATCTTGTGTCTTATGTTTTTCAACTTATACTTTTGGTCATCTCATCTACTACCCACCTGAACAGATCACAATCAACCATTCAAACAGTATGCCCTTGGAGAGCATTATTGAATTGTCCCTTGAATTTGTGGTACGATGTGGGCATAACAACTTGCAGCCACTATGTTTTTATTTGTCAAATTTTTACTAGACATCTTGAGTTTCTAGTTCCCCACTCTCCACACAGAATGAACAACCCCTCAAAAAGTCGGCCTCAGATTGAGGACCCTAACAGACACCGAAAAATTTGACGAAGCTTGTGCTGAGTTGAATTATATTTTAATGGGCCAATCAGACGTGGAGATGTCGATGCTACTGCGTTGTGATAGTAGCATGAGGATTTTTAAATTGGTTAGCTACTATTTCAGTCACCTCCCCCTCTTGATCCCGGAAAATTCAACTGCCTTACAAACAATAATTCTCAGGTAAATAAAATTCAACTGCCTTGCAAACAATAATTCTCAGGTCAATTGCCATATGAATTGACAAAATGTATGGAGTGGCTTATTGATGATCATTTTCTCATTGTACAACTTTTGAATTGAGAGCTCACATTCACATTATAAGCACCCAATTTTTGTCCATGCTTACCACAGCCAACTCGTTGTTACTTGAAGGATCATTTTTCAAAAAGGGCTTCAAATAGTGATTGTGCATGTGATATGAGTTTTGTTTTTGACCTTTCAAAGAGCTGGCTCCTGCAGAGCAAGATCTCAATGATGTTAATATGTGTTATTTTCCTGTGAACTTGTGGGGGATACATACATGACAAAGATGGCCTGTTCTATTACTTATGCTGTTAATTTCTATGGAGCTGTCACACAAATAATCAATTCATTTGTGAATGAAGAGGGGCAGCATGTTGAGCTAAAGATGATTTTCTATATTATAATGACGTTTTATTTGTCACAGTGGGTATGGATATTTGAAACCACTGCATAGTGGAATTGCACCTCCCCCCCTCAATCAGGCGAAAGCTTAGGTTAGCTGCAAGTAAGCATAAATCGTAAGATAGATAGATTCTTTCACATGGATATTTTTCCTAGTGACCTTGATCTAATCCTTAAGAAGTTTTAGTACTATCAGATAAGATTTTGATTTTTGTAGCTCATTTTTCGCATGACAAGTGTACAACATTGTTGGGATTCTCAACCAAATAGTAGGATGAGGACAAATAAGGTAGCTTAAATAGTAGGGTGCATTTTCACTGAGACCTTTTCACTAGTAGATTATCAAGCCTGTAGCTAGAAATGTTAGCATTATTGTTACATATCGATTTTTTACAAGTAATATCTCAGATCTTTTATAACGAAAGAAATATGACCTTGCGACACATACTTATATCATTAAACCTTTAGCGAAAAATGGTCTTCGAAGAAAGGTAATATCTTGCGATTTTTTATGATCACGTAAATTATATAACCTCTAAATTCGATCGTGCGTGATATATAATTTGTTATTAATTGTATTATGTTTTACAGGTATTTCATCATACAAAGTTTGTATGATATTGACAATGGTATATCAGCAACCATCAAAATCATACAACTTCCCGCGATTTCGACCTAGCCATCATACAAATCTTGTATGATTTTGACGAGTCGCAAAAAAGTGCGAACTATGTTAGGGGTCATGCTTTTTGTGTATCGTGATCTGAGACACATCAAAATCATACAAATATTGTATGATTTTTCATAATCCCCACGTGCCCCGTTTCTCGGTATTCTCGACGATAACGGCCTGAGAAATGGCAACATTAACACATGAACGTTCATGCGTATTATTGATATTATATGCCGTTTTATCTCTATCTTGCTGGAGGCCACTCAAGTGATGGAGATTTTTGTTTAGAAGAAATATCTATGCTCTATAAGATTGTTTTCATTTAAATATTCCATTTGGCTTCCTGGAGCATGTATGTTGCCTGCAATTTTTCTTAGCATTCATGAAATAATTATTTTGGTATGCAAATTGCTAGTAAACCCTTACATGAACATTCAGGAAATAATTTTCTACATGTTGTCTTCATGAAATACTCTGAAAGTGTTGTCCATTTCACCAATGTTCCCCCTCCTTCATTTAATTTTCTTAATTAACTAATTGGTTATTGCCCTGCTGGTGCACTTCCAGCTTTAGCACATGTCACTGCAGCCATGTAAAAACTCCACTCCATTGCATCTCTCAATAATTGATGGGATGCACCAGGGTGAAGCATCCTTTTGGGACCAAAAGGTGGGGATGTATAATCTTGTGTCTTATGTTTTTCAACTTATACTTTTGGTCATCTCATCTACTACCCACCTGAACAGATCACAATCAACCATTCAAACAGTATGCCCTTGGAGAGCATTATTGAATTGTCCCTTGAATTTGTGGTACGATGTGGGCATAACAACTTGCAGCCACTATGTTTTTATTTGTCAAATTTTTACTAGACATCTTGAGTTTCTAGTTCCCCACTCTCCACACAGAATGAACAACCCCTCAAAAGTCGGCCTCAGATTGAGGACCCTAACAGACACCGAAAAATTTGACGAAGCTTGTGCTGAGTTGAATTATATTTTAATGGGCCAATCAGACGTGGAGATGTCGATGCTACTGCGTTGTGATAGTAGCATGAGGATTTTTAAATTGGTTAGCTACTATTTCAGTCACCTCCCCCTCTTGATCCCGGAAAATTCAACTGCCTTACAAACAATAATTCTCAGGTAAATAAAATTCAACTGCCTTGCAAACAATAATTCTCAGGTCAATTGCCATATGAATTGACAAAATGTATGGAGTGGCTTATTGATGATCATTTTCTCATTGTACAACTTTTGAATTGAGAGCTCACATTCACATTATAAGCACCCAATTTTTGTCCATGCTTACCACAGCCAACTCGTTGTTACTTGAAGGATCATTTTTCAAAAGGGCTTCAAATAGTGATTGTGCATGTGATATGAGTTTTGTTTTTGACCTTTCAAAGAGCTGGCTCCTGCAGAGCAAGATCTCAATGATGTTAATATGTGTTATTTTCCTGTGAACTTGTGGGGATACATACATGACAAAGATGGCCTGTTCTATTACTTATGCTGTTAATTTCTATGGAGCTGTCACACAAATAATCAATTCATTTGTGAATGAAGAGGGGCAGCATGTTGAGCTAAAGATGATTTTCTATATTATAATGACGTTTTATTTGTCACAGTGGGTATGGATATTTGAAACCACTGCATAGTGGAATTGCACCTCCCCTCAATCAGGCGAAAGCTTAGGTTAGCTGCAAGTAAGCATAAATCGTAAGATAGATAGATTCTTTCACATGGATATTTTTCCTAGTGACCTTGATCTAATCCTTAAGAAGTTTTAGTACTATCAGATAAGATTTTGATTTTTGTAGCTCATTTTTCGCATGACAAGTGTACAACATTGTTGGGATTCTCAACCAAATAGTAGGATGAGGACAAATAAGGTAGCTTAAATAGTAGGGTGCATTTTCACTGAGACCTTTTCACTAGTAGATTATCAAGCCTGTAGCTAGAAATGTTAGCATTATTGTTACATATCGATTTTTACAAGTAATATCTCAGATCTTTTATAACGAAAGAAATATGACCTTGCGACACATACTTATATCATTAAACCTTTAGCGAAAAATGGTCTTGAAGAAAGGTAATATCTTGCGATTTTTATGATCACGTAAATTATATAACCTCTAAATTCGATCGTGCGTGATATATAATTTGTTATTAATTGTATTATGTTTTACAGGTATTTCATCATACAAAGTTTGTATGATATTGACAATGGTATATCAGCAACCATCAAAATCATACAACTTCCCGCGATTTCGACCTAGCCATCATACAAATCTTGTATGATTTTGACGAGTCGCAAAAAGTGCGAACTATGTTAGGGGTCATGCTTTTTGTGTATCGTGATCTGAGACACATCAAAATCATACAAATATTGTATGATTTTTCATAATCCCCACGTGCCCCGTTTCTCGGTATTCTCGACGTATAACGGCCTGAGAAATGGCAACATTAACACATGAACGTTCATGCGTATTATTGATATTATATGCCGTTTTATCTCTATCTTGCTGGAGGCCACTCAAGTGATGGAGATTTTTGTTTAGAAGAAATATCTATGCTCTATAAGATTGTTTTCATTTAAATATTCCATTTGGCTTCCTGGAGCATGTATGTTGCCTGCAATTTTTCTTAGCATTCATGAAATAATTATTTTGGTATGCAAATTGCTAGTAAACCCTTACATGAACATTCAGGAAATAATTTTCTACATGTTGTCTTCATGAAATACTCTGAAAGTGTTGTCCATTTCACCAATGTTCCCCCTCCTTCATTTAATTTTCTTAATTAACTAATTGGTTATTGCCCTGCTGGTGCACTTCCAGCTTTAGCACATGTCACTGCAGCCATGTAAAAACTCCACTCCATTGCATCTCTCAATAATTGATGGGATGCACCAGGGTGAAGCATCCTTTTGGGACCAAAAGGTGGGGATGTATAATCTTGTGTCTTATGTTTTTCAACTTATACTTTTGGTCATCTCATCTACTACCCACCTGAACAGATCACAATCAACCATTCAAACAGTATGCCCTTGGAGAGCATTATTGAATTGTCCCTTGAATTTGTGGTACGATGTGGGCATAACAACTTGCAGCCACTATGTTTTTATTTGTCAAATTTTTACTAGACATCTTGAGTTTCTAGTTCCCCACTCTCCACACAGAATGAACAACCCCTCAAAAAGTCGGCCTCAGATTGAGGACCCTAACAGACACCCGAAAAATTTGACGAAGCTTGTGCTGAGTTGAATTATATTTTAATGGGCCAATCAGACGTGGAGATGTCGATGCTACTGCGTTGTGATAGTAGCATGAGGATTTTTAAATTGGTTAGCTACTATTTCAGTCACCTCCCCCTCTTGATCCCGGAAAATTCAACTGCCTTACAAACAATAATTCTCAGGTAAATAAAATTCAACTGCCTTGCAAACAATAATTCTCAGGTCAATTGCCATATGAATTGACAAAATGTATGGAGTGGCTTATTGATGATCATTTTCTCATTGTACAACTTTTGAATTGAGAGCTCACATTCACATTATAAGCACCCAATTTTTGTCCATGCTTACCACAGCCAACTCGTTGTTACTTGAAGGATCATTTTTCAAAAGGGCTTCAAATAGTGATTGTGCATGTGATATGAGTTTTGTTTTTGACCTTTCAAAGAGCTGGCTCCTGCAGAGCAAGATCTCAATGATGTTAATATGTGTTATTTTCCTGTGAACTTGTGGGGATACATACATGACAAAGATGGCCTGTTCTATTACTTATGCTGTTAATTTCTATGGAGCTGTCACACAAATAATCAATTCATTTGTGAATGAAGAGGGGCAGCATGTTGAGCTAAAGATGATTTTCTATATTATAATGACGTTTTATTTGTCACAGTGGGTATGGATATTTGAAACCACTGCATAGTGGAATTGCACCTCCCCTCAATCAGGCGAAAAGCTTAGGTTAGCTGCAAGTAAGCATAAATCGTAAGATAGATAGATTCTTTCACATGGATATTTTTCCTAGTGACCTTGATCTAATCCTTAAGAAGTTTTAGTACTATCAGATAAGATTTTGATTTTTGTAGCTCATTTTTCGCATGACAAGTGTACAACATTGTTGGGATTCTCAACCAAATAGTAGGATGAGGACAAATAAGGTAGCTTAAATAGTAGGGTGCATTTTCACTGAGACCTTTTCACTAGTAGATTATCAAGCCTGTAGCTAGAAATGTTAGCATTATTGTTACATATCGATTTTTTACAAGTAATATCTCAGATCTTTTATAACGAAAGAAATATGACCTTGCGACACATACTTATATCATTAAACCTTTAGCGAAAAATGGTCTTTGAAGAAAGGTAATATCTTGCGATTTTTATGATCACGTAAATTATATAACCTCTAAATTCGATCGTGAGTGATATATAATTTGTTATTAATTGTATTATGTTTTACAGGTATTTCATCATACAAAGTTTGTATGATATTGACAATGGTATATCAGCAACCATCAAAATCATACAACTTCCCGCGATTTCGACCTAGCCATCATACAAATCTTGTATGATTTTGACGAGTCGCAAAAAAGTGCGAACTATGTTAGGGGTCATGCTTTTTGTGTATCGTGATCTGAGACACATCAAAATCATACAAATATTGTATGATTTTTCATAATCCCCCACGTGCCCCGTTTCTCGGTATTCTCGACGTATAACGGCCTGAGAAATGGCAACATTAACACATGAACGTTCATGCGTATTATTGATATTATATGCCGTTTTATCTCTATCTTGCTGGAGGCCACTCAAGTGATGGAGATTTTTGTTTAGAAGAAATATCTATGCTCTATAAGATTGTTTTCATTTAAATATTCCATTTGGCTTCCTGGAGCATGTATGTTGCCTGCAATTTTTCTTAGCATTCATGAAATAATTATTTTGGTATGCAAATTGCTAGTAAACCCTTACATGAACATTCAGGAAATAATTTTCTACATGTTGTCTTCATGAAATACTCTGAAAGTGTTGTCCATTTCACCAATGTTCCCCCTCCTTCATTTAATTTTCTTAATTAACTAATTGGTTATTGCCCTGCTGGTGCACTTCCAGCTTTAGCACATGTCACTGCAGCCATGTAAAAACTCCACTCCATTGCATCTCTCAATAATTGATGGGATGCACCAGGGTGAAGCATCCTTTTGGGACCAAAAGGTGGGGATGTATAATCTTGTGTCTTATGTTTTTCAACTTATACTTTTGGTCATCTCATCTACTACCCACCTGAACAGATCACAATCAACCATTCAAACAGTATGCCCTTGGAGAGCATTATTGAATTGTCCCTTGAATTTGTGGTACGATGTGGGCATAACAACTTGCAGCCACTATGTTTTTATTTGTCAAATTTTTACTAGACATCTTGAGTTTCTAGTTCCCCACTCTCCACACAGAATGAACAACCCCTCAAAAGTCGGCCTCAGATTGAGGACCCTAACAGACACCCAAAAATTTGACGAAGCTTGTGCTGAGTTGAATTATATTTTAATGGGCCAATCAGACGTGGAGATGTCGATGCTACTGCGTTGTGATAGTAGCATGAGGATTTTTAAATTGGTTAGCTACTATTTCAGTCACCTCCCTGATCCCGGAAAATTCAACTGCCTTACAAACAATAATTCTCAGGTAAATAAAATTCAACTGCCTTGCAAACAATAATTCTCAGGTCAATTGCCATATGAATTGACAAAATGTATGGAGTGGCTTATTGATGATCATTTTCTCATTGTACAACTTTTGAATTGAGAGCTCACATTCACATTATAAGCACCCAATTTTTGTCCATGCTTACCACAGCCAACTCGTTGTTACTTGAAGGATCATTTTTCAAAAGGGCTTCAAATAGTGATTGTGCATGTGATATGAGTTTTGTTTTTGACCTTTCAAAGAGCTGGCTCCTGCAGAGCAAGATCTCAATGATGTTAATATGTGTTATTTTCCTGTGAACTTGTGGGGATACATACATGACAAAGATGGCCTGTTCTATTACTTATGCTGTTAATTTCTATGGAGCTGTCACACAAATAATCAATTCATTTGTGAATGAAGAGGGGCAGCATGTTGAGCTAAAGATGATTTTCTATATTATAATGACGTTTTATTTGTCACAGTGGGTATGGATATTTGAAACCACTGCATAGTGGAATTGCACCTCCCCTCAATCAGGCGAAAGCTTAGGTTAGCTGCAAGTAAGCATAAATCGTAAGATAGATAGATTCTTTCACATGGATATTTTTCCTAGTGACCTTGATCTAATCCTTAAGAAGTTTTAGTACTATCAGATAAGATTTTGATTTTTGTAGCTCATTTTTCGCATGACAAGTGTACAACATTGTTGGGATTCTCAACCAAATAGTAGGATGAGGACAAATAAGGTAGCTTAAATAGTAGGGTGCATTTTCACTGAGACCTTTTCACTAGTAGATTATCAAGCCTGTAGCTAGAAATGTTAGCATTATTGTTACATATCGATTTTTACAAGTAATATCTCAGATCTTTTATAACGAAAGAAATATGACCTTGCGACACATACTTATATCATTAAACCTTTAGCGAAAAATGGTCTTTGAAGAAAGGTAATATCTTGCGATTTTTTTGATCACGTAAATTATATAACCTCTAAATTCGATCGTGAGTGATATATAATTTGTTATTAATTGTATTATGTTTTACAGGTATTTCATCATACAAAGTTTGTATGATATTGACAATGGTATATCAGCAACCATCAAAATCATACAACTTCCCGCGATTTCGACCTAGCCATCATACAAATCTTGTATGATTTTGACGAAGTCGCAAAAAGTGCGAACTATGTTAGGGGTCATGCTTTTTGTGTATCGTGATCTGAGACACATCAAAATCATACAAATATTGTATGATTTTTCATAATCCCCACGTGCCCCGTTTCTCGGTATTCTCGACGTATAACGGCCTGAGAAATGGCAACATTAACACATGAACGTTCATGCGTATTATTGATATTATATGCCGTTTTATCTCTATCTTGCTGGAGGCCACTCAAGTGATGGAGATTTTTGTTTAGAAGAAATATCTATGCTCTATAAGATTGTTTTCATTTAAATATTCCATTTGGCTTCCTGGAGCATGTATGTTGCCTGCAATTTTTCTTAGCATTCATGAAATAATTATTTTGGTATGCAAATTGCTAGTAAACCCTTACATGAACATTCAGGAAATAATTTTCTACATGTTGTCTTCATGAAATACTCTGAAAGTGTTGTCCATTTCACCAATGTTCCCCTCCTTCATTTAATTTTCTTAATTAACTAATTGGTTATTGCCCTGCTGGTGCACTTCCAGCTTTAGCACATGTCACTGCAGCCATGTAAAAACTCCACTCCATTGCATCTCTCAATAATTGATGGGATGCACCAGGGTGAAGCATCCTTTTGGGACCAAAAGGTGGGGATGTATAATCTTGTGTCTTATGTTTTTCAACTTATACTTTTGGTCATCTCATCTACTACCCACCTGAACAGATCACAATCAACCATTCAAACAGTATGCCCTTGGAGAGCATTATTGAATTGTCCCTTGAATTTGTGGTACGATGTGGGCATAACAACTTGCAGCCACTATGTTTTTATTTGTCAAATTTTTACTAGACATCTTGAGTTTCTAGTTCCCCACTCTCCACACAGAATGAACAACCCCTCAAAAGTCGGCCTCAGATTGAGGACCCTAACAGACACCCGAAAAATTTGACGAAGCTTGTGCTGAGTTGAATTATATTTTAATGGGCCAATCAGACGTGGAGATGTCGATGCTACTGCGTTGTGATAGTAGCATGAGGATTTTTAAATTGGTTAGCTACTATTTCAGTCACCTCCCCCTCTTGATCCCGGAAAATTCAACTGCCTTACAAACAATAATTCTCAGGTAAATAAAATTCAACTGCCTTGCAAACAATAATTCTCAGGTCAATTGCCATATGAATTGACAAAATGTATGGAGTGGCTTATTGATGATCATTTTCTCATTGTACAACTTTTGAATTGAGAGCTCACATTCACATTATAAGCACCCAATTTTTGTCCATGCTTACCACAGCCAACTCGTTGTTACTTGAAGGATCATTTTTCAAAAGGGCTTCAAATAGTGATTGTGCATGTGATATGAGTTTTGTTTTTGACCTTTCAAAGAGCTGGCTCCTGCAGAGCAAGATCTCAATGATGTTAATATGTGTTATTTTCCTGTGAACTTGTGGGGATACATACATGACAAAGATGGCCTGTTCTATTACTTATGCTGTTAATTTCTATGGAGCTGTCACACAAATAATCAATTCATTTGTGAATGAAGAGGGGCAGCATGTTGAGCTAAAGATGATTTTCTATATTATAATGACGTTTTATTTGTCACAGTGGGTATGGATATTTGAAACCACTGCATAGTGGAATTGCACCTCCCCTCAATCAGGCGAAAGCTTAGGTTAGCTGCAAGTAAGCATAAATCGTAAGATAGATAGATTCTTTCACATGGATATTTTTCCTAGTGACCTTGATCTAATCCTTAAGAAGTTTTAGTACTATCAGATAAGATTTTGATTTTTGTAGCTCATTTTTCGCATGACAAGTGTACAACATTGTTGGGATTCTCAACCAAATAGTAGGATGAGGACAAATAAGGTAGCTTAAATAGTAGGGTGCATTTTCACTGAGACCTTTTCACTAGTAGATTATCAAGCCTGTAGCTAGAAATGTTAGCATTATTGTTACATATCGATTTTTTACAAGTAATATCTCAGATCTTTTATAACGAAAGAAATATGACCTTGCGACACATACTTATATCATTAAACCTTTAGCGAAAAATGGTCTTCGAAGAAAGGTAATATCTTGCGATTTTTTATGATCACGTAAATTATATAACCTCTAAATTCGATCGTGCGTGATATATAATTTGTTATTAATTGTATTATGTTTTACAGGTATTTCATCATACAAAGTTTGTATGATATTGACAATGGTATATCAGCAACCATCAAAATCATACAACTTCCCGCGATTTCGACCTAGCCATCATACAAATCTTGTATGATTTTGACGAGTCGCAAAAAAGTGCGAACTATGTTAGGGGTCATGCTTTTTGTGTATCGTGATCTGAGACACATCAAAATCATACAAATATTGTATGATTTTTCATAATCCCCCACGTGCCCCGTTTCTCGGTATTCTCGACGTATAACGGCCTGAGAAATGGCAACATTAACACATGAACGTTCATGCGTATTATTGATATTATATGCCGTTTTATCTCTATCTTGCTGGAGGCCACTCAAGTGATGGAGATTTTTGTTTAGAAGAAATATCTATGCTCTATAAGATTGTTTTCATTTAAATATTCCATTTGGCTTCCTGGAGCATGTATGTTGCCTGCAATTTTTCTTAGCATTCATGAAATAATTATTTTGGTATGCAAATTGCTAGTAAACCCTTACATGAACATTCAGGAAATAATTTTCTACATGTTGTCTTCATGAAATACTCTGAAAGTGTTGTCCATTTCACCAATGTTCCCCCTCCTTCATTTAATTTTCTTAATTAACTAATTGGTTATTGCCCTGCTGGTGCACTTCCAGCTTTAGCACATGTCACTGCAGCCATGTAAAAACTCCACTCCATTGCATCTCTCAATAATTGATGGGATGCACCAGGGTGAAGCATCCTTTTGGGACCAAAAGGTGGGGATGTATAATCTTGTGTCTTATGTTTTTCAACTTATACTTTTGGTCATCTCATCTACTACCCACCTGAACAGATCACAATCAACCATTCAAACAGTATGCCCTTGGAGAGCATTATTGAATTGTCCCTTGAATTTGTGGTACGATGTGGGCATAACAACTTGCAGCCACTATGTTTTTATTTGTCAAATTTTTACTAGACATCTTGAGTTTCTAGTTCCCCACTCTCCACACAGAATGAACAACCCCTCAAAAAGTCGGCCTCAGATTGAGGACCCTAACAGACACCGAAAAATTTGACGAAGCTTGTGCTGAGTTGAATTATATTTTAATGGGCCAATCAGACGTGGAGATGTCGATGCTACTGCGTTGTGATAGTAGCATGAGGATTTTTAAATTGGTTAGCTACTATTTCAGTCACCTCCCCTCTTGATCCCGGAAAATTCAACTGCCTTACAAACAATAATTCTCAGGTAAATAAAATTCAACTGCCTTGCAAACAATAATTCTCAGGTCAATTGCCATATGAATTGACAAAATGTATGGAGTGGCTTATTGATGATCATTTTCTCATTGTACAACTTTTGAATTGAGAGCTCACATTCACATTATAAGCACCCAATTTTTGTCCATGCTTACCACAGCCAACTCGTTGTTACTTGAAGGATCATTTTTCAAAAGGGCTTCAAATAGTGATTGTGCATGTGATATGAGTTTTGTTTTTGACCTTTCAAAGAGCTGGCTCCTGCAGAGCAAGATCTCAATGATGTTAATATGTGTTATTTTCCTGTGAACTTGTGGGGATACATACATGACAAAGATGGCCTGTTCTATTACTTATGCTGTTAATTTCTATGGAGCTGTCACACAAATAATCAATTCATTTGTGAATGAAGAGGGGCAGCATGTTGAGCTAAAGATGATTTTCTATATTATAATGACGTTTTATTTGTCACAGTGGGTATGGATATTTGAAACCACTGCATAGTGGAATTGCACCTCCCCTCAATCAGGCGAAAGCTTAGGTTAGCTGCAAGTAAGCATAAATCGTAAGATAGATAGATTCTTTCACATGGATATTTTTCCTAGTGACCTTGATCTAATCCTTAAGAAGTTTTAGTACTATCAGATAAGATTTTGATTTTTGTAGCTCATTTTTCGCATGACAAGTGTACAACATTGTTGGGATTCTCAACCAAATAGTAGGATGAGGACAAATAAGGTAGCTTAAATAGTAGGGTGCATTTTCACTGAGACCTTTTCACTAGTAGATTATCAAGCCTGTAGCTAGAAATGTTAGCATTATTGTTACATATCGATTTTTACAAGTAATATCTCAGATCTTTTATAACGAAAGAAATATGACCTTGCGACACATACTTATATCATTAAACCTTTAGCGAAAAATGGTCTTGAAGAAAGGTAATATCTTGCGATTTTTATGATCACGTAAATTATATAACCTCTAAATTCGATCGTGCGTGATATATAATTTGTTATTAATTGTATTATGTTTTACAGGTATTTCATCATACAAAGTTTGTATGATATTGACAATGGTATATCAGCAACCATCAAAATCATACAACTTCCCGCGATTTCGACCTAGCCATCATACAAATCTTGTATGATTTTGACGAGTCGCAAAAAGTGCGAACTATGTTAGGGGTCATGCTTTTTGTGTATCGTGATCTGAGACACATCAAAATCATACAAATATTGTATGATTTTTCATAATCCCCACGTGCCCGTTTCTCGGTATTCTCGACGTATAACGGCCTGAGAAATGGCAACATTAACACATGAACGTTCATGCGTATTATTGATATTATATGCCGTTTTATCTCTATCTTGCTGGAGGCCACTCAAGTGATGGAGATTTTTGTTTAGAAGAAATATCTATGCTCTATAAGATTGTTTTCATTTAAATATTCCATTTGGCTTCCTGGAGCATGTATGTTGCCTGCAATTTTTCTTAGCATTCATGAAATAATTATTTTGGTATGCAAATTGCTAGTAAACCCTTACATGAACATTCAGGAAATAATTTTCTACATGTTGTCTTCATGAAATACTCTGAAAGTGTTGTCCATTTCACCAATGTTCCCCCTCCTTCATTTAATTTTCTTAATTAACTAATTGGTTATTGCCCTGCTGGTGCACTTCCAGCTTTAGCACATGTCACTGCAGCCATGTAAAAACTCCACTCCATTGCATCTCTCAATAATTGATGGGATGCACCAGGGTGAAGCATCCTTTTGGGACCAAAAGGTGGGGATGTATAATCTTGTGTCTTATGTTTTTCAACTTATACTTTTGGTCATCTCATCTACTACCCACCTGAACAGATCACAATCAACCATTCAAACAGTATGCCCTTGGAGAGCATTATTGAATTGTCCCTTGAATTTGTGGTACGATGTGGGCATAACAACTTGCAGCCACTATGTTTTTATTTGTCAAATTTTTACTAGACATCTTGAGTTTCTAGTTCCCCACTCTCCACACAGAATGAACAACCCCTCAAAAGTCGGCCTCAGATTGAGGACCCTAACAGACACCCGAAAAATTTGACGAAGCTTGTGCTGAGTTGAATTATATTTTAATGGGCCAATCAGACGTGGAGATGTCGATGCTACTGCGTTGTGATAGTAGCATGAGGATTTTTAAATTGGTTAGCTACTATTTCAGTCACCTCCCCCTCTTGATCCCGGAAAATTCAACTGCCTTACAAACAATAATTCTCAGGTAAATAAAATTCAACTGCCTTGCAAACAATAATTCTCAGGTCAATTGCCATATGAATTGACAAAATGTATGGAGTGGCTTATTGATGATCATTTTCTCATTGTACAACTTTTGAATTGAGAGCTCACATTCACATTATAAGCACCCAATTTTTGTCCATGCTTACCACAGCCAACTCGTTGTTACTTGAAGGATCATTTTTCAAAAGGGCTTCAAATAGTGATTGTGCATGTGATATGAGTTTTGTTTTTGACCTTTCAAAGAGCTGGCTCCTGCAGAGCAAGATCTCAATGATGTTAATATGTGTTATTTTCCTGTGAACTTGTGGGGATACATACATGACAAAGATGGCCTGTTCTATTACTTATGCTGTTAATTTCTATGGAGCTGTCACACAAATAATCAATTCATTTGTGAATGAAGAGGGGCAGCATGTTGAGCTAAAGATGATTTTCTATATTATAATGACGTTTTATTTGTCACAGTGGGTATGGATATTTGAAACCACTGCATAGTGGAATTGCACCTCCCCTCAATCAGGCGAAAGCTTAGGTTAGCTGCAAGTAAGCATAAATCGTAAGATAGATAGATTCTTTCACATGGATATTTTTCCTAGTGACCTTGATCTAATCCTTAAGAAGTTTTAGTACTATCAGATAAGATTTTGATTTTTGTAGCTCATTTTTCGCATGACAAGTGTACAACATTGTTGGGATTCTCAACCAAATAGTAGGATGAGGACAAATAAGGTAGCTTAAATAGTAGGGTGCATTTTCACTGAGACCTTTTCACTAGTAGATTATCAAGCCTGTAGCTAGAAATGTTAGCATTATTGTTACATATCGATTTTTACAAGTAATATCTCAGATCTTTTATAACGAAAGAAATATGACCTTGCGACACATACTTATATCATTAAACCTTTAGCGAAAAATGGTCTTCGAAGAAAGGTAATATCTTGCGATTTTTATGATCACGTAAATTATATAACCTCTAAATTCGATCGTGCGTGATATATAATTTGTTATTAATTGTATTATGTTTTACAGGTATTTCATCATACAAAGTTTGTATGATATTGACAATGGTATATCAGCAACCATCAAAATCATACAACTTCCCGCGATTTCGACCTAGCCATCATACAAATCTTGTATGATTTTGACGAGTCGCAAAAAGTGCGAACTATGTTAGGGGTCATGCTTTTTGTGTATCGTGATCTGAGACACATCAAAATCATACAAATATTGTATGATTTTTCATAATCCCCCACGTGCCCGTTTCTCGGTATTCTCGACGTATAACGGCCTGAGAAATGGCAACATTAACACATGAACGTTCATGCGTATTATTGATATTATATGCCGTTTTATCTCTATCTTGCTGGAGGCCACTCAAGTGATGGAGATTTTTGTTTAGAAGAAATATCTATGCTCTATAAGATTGTTTTCATTTAAATATTCCATTTGGCTTCCTGGAGCATGTATGTTGCCTGCAATTTTTCTTAGCATTCATGAAATAATTATTTTGGTATGCAAATTGCTAGTAAACCCTTACATGAACATTCAGGAAATAATTTTCTACATGTTGTCTTCATGAAATACTCTGAAAGTGTTGTCCATTTCACCAATGTTCCCCTCCTTCATTTAATTTTCTTAATTAACTAATTGGTTATTGCCCTGCTGGTGCACTTCCAGCTTTAGCACATGTCACTGCAGCCATGTAAAAACTCCACTCCATTGCATCTCTCAATAATTGATGGGATGCACCAGGGTGAAGCATCCTTTTGGGACCAAAAGGTGGGGATGTATAATCTTGTGTCTTATGTTTTTCAACTTATACTTTTGGTCATCTCATCTACTACCCACCTGAACAGATCACAATCAACCATTCAAACAGTATGCCCTTGGAGAGCATTATTGAATTGTCCCTTGAATTTGTGGTACGATGTGGGCATAACAACTTGCAGCCACTATGTTTTTATTTGTCAAATTTTTACTAGACATCTTGAGTTTCTAGTTCCCCACTCTCCACACAGAATGAACAACCCCTCAAAAAGTCGGCCTCAGATTGAGGACCCTAACAGACACCCGAAAATTTGACGAAGCTTGTGCTGAGTTGAATTATATTTTAATGGGCCAATCAGACGTGGAGATGTCGATGCTACTGCGTTGTGATAGTAGCATGAGGATTTTTAAATTGGTTAGCTACTATTTCAGTCACCTCCCCTCTTGATCCCGGAAAATTCAACTGCCTTACAAACAATAATTCTCAGGTAAATAAAATTCAACTGCCTTGCAAACAATAATTCTCAGGTCAATTGCCATATGAATTGACAAAATGTATGGAGTGGCTTATTGATGATCATTTTCTCATTGTACAACTTTTGAATTGAGAGCTCACATTCACATTATAAGCACCCAATTTTTGTCCATGCTTACCACAGCCAACTCGTTGTTACTTGAAGGATCATTTTTCAAAAGGGCTTCAAATAGTGATTGTGCATGTGATATGAGTTTTGTTTTTGACCTTTCAAAGAGCTGGCTCCTGCAGAGCAAGATCTCAATGATGTTAATATGTGTTATTTTCCTGTGAACTTGTGGGGATACATACATGACAAAGATGGCCTGTTCTATTACTTATGCTGTTAATTTCTATGGAGCTGTCACACAAATAATCAATTCATTTGTGAATGAAGAGGGGCAGCATGTTGAGCTAAAGATGATTTTCTATATTATAATGACGTTTTATTTGTCACAGTGGGTATGGATATTTGAAACCACTGCATAGTGGAATTGCACCTCCCCTCAATCAGGCGAAAGCTTAGGTTAGCTGCAAGTAAGCATAAATCGTAAGATAGATAGATTCTTTCACATGGATATTTTTCCTAGTGACCTTGATCTAATCCTTAAGAAGTTTTAGTACTATCAGATAAGATTTTGATTTTTGTAGCTCATTTTTCGCATGACAAGTGTACAACATTGTTGGGATTCTCAACCAAATAGTAGGATGAGGACAAATAAGGTAGCTTAAATAGTAGGGTGCATTTTCACTGAGACCTTTTCACTAGTAGATTATCAAGCCTGTAGCTAGAAATGTTAGCATTATTGTTACATATCGATTTTTACAAGTAATATCTCAGATCTTTTATAACGAAAGAAATATGACCTTGCGACACATACTTATATCATTAAACCTTTAGCGAAAAATGGTCTTCGAAGAAAGGTAATATCTTGCGATTTTTATGATCACGTAAATTATATAACCTCTAAATTCGATCGTGCGTGATATATAATTTGTTATTAATTGTATTATGTTTTACAGGTATTTCATCATACAAAGTTTGTATGATATTGACAATGGTATATCAGCAACCATCAAAATCATACAACTTCCCGCGATTTCGACCTAGCCATCATACAAATCTTGTATGATTTTGACGAGTCGCAAAAAAGTGCGAACTATGTTAGGGGTCATGCTTTTTGTGTATCGTGATCTGAGACACATCAAAATCATACAAATATTGTATGATTTTTCATAATCCCCACGTGCCCCGTTTCTCGGTATTCTCGACGTATAACGGCCTGAGAAATGGCAACATTAACACATGAACGTTCATGCGTATTATTGATATTATATGCCGTTTTATCTCTATCTTGCTGGAGGCCACTCAAGTGATGGAGATTTTTGTTTAGAAGAAATATCTATGCTCTATAAGATTGTTTTCATTTAAATATTCCATTTGGCTTCCTGGAGCATGTATGTTGCCTGCAATTTTTCTTAGCATTCATGAAATAATTATTTTGGTATGCAAATTGCTAGTAAACCCTTACATGAACATTCAGGAAATAATTTTCTACATGTTGTCTTCATGAAATACTCTGAAAGTGTTGTCCATTTCACCAATGTTCCCCTCCTTCATTTAATTTTCTTAATTAACTAATTGGTTATTGCCCTGCTGGTGCACTTCCAGCTTTAGCACATGTCACTGCAGCCATGTAAAAACTCCACTCCATTGCATCTCTCAATAATTGATGGGATGCACCAGGGTGAAGCATCCTTTTGGGACCAAAAGGTGGGGATGTATAATCTTGTGTCTTATGTTTTTCAACTTATACTTTTGGTCATCTCATCTACTACCCACCTGAACAGATCACAATCAACCATTCAAACAGTATGCCCTTGGAGAGCATTATTGAATTGTCCCTTGAATTTGTGGTACGATGTGGGCATAACAACTTGCAGCCACTATGTTTTTATTTGTCAAATTTTTACTAGACATCTTGAGTTTCTAGTTCCCCACTCTCCACACAGAATGAACAACCCTCAAAAGTCGGCCTCAGATTGAGGACCCTAACAGACACCCGAAAAATTTGACGAAGCTTGTGCTGAGTTGAATTATATTTTAATGGGCCAATCAGACGTGGAGATGTCGATGCTACTGCGTTGTGATAGTAGCATGAGGATTTTTAAATTGGTTAGCTACTATTTCAGTCACCTCCCTGATCCCGGAAAATTCAACTGCCTTACAAACAATAATTCTCAGGTAAATAAAATTCAACTGCCTTGCAAACAATAATTCTCAGGTCAATTGCCATATGAATTGACAAAATGTATGGAGTGGCTTATTGATGATCATTTTCTCATTGTACAACTTTTGAATTGAGAGCTCACATTCACATTATAAGCACCCAATTTTTGTCCATGCTTACCACAGCCAACTCGTTGTTACTTGAAGGATCATTTTTCAAAAGGGCTTCAAATAGTGATTGTGCATGTGATATGAGTTTTGTTTTTGACCTTTCAAAGAGCTGGCTCCTGCAGAGCAAGATCTCAATGATGTTAATATGTGTTATTTTCCTGTGAACTTGTGGGGGATACATACATGACAAAGATGGCCTGTTCTATTACTTATGCTGTTAATTTCTATGGAGCTGTCACACAAATAATCAATTCATTTGTGAATGAAGAGGGGCAGCATGTTGAGCTAAAGATGATTTTCTATATTATAATGACGTTTTATTTGTCACAGTGGGTATGGATATTTGAAACCACTGCATAGTGGAATTGCACCTCCCCTCAATCAGGCGAAAGCTTAGGTTAGCTGCAAGTAAGCATAAATCGTAAGATAGATAGATTCTTTCACATGGATATTTTTCCTAGTGACCTTGATCTAATCCTTAAGAAGTTTTAGTACTATCAGATAAGATTTTGATTTTTGTAGCTCATTTTTCGCATGACAAGTGTACAACATTGTTGGGATTCTCAACCAAATAGTAGGATGAGGACAAATAAGGTAGCTTAAATAGTAGGGTGCATTTTCACTGAGACCTTTTCACTAGTAGATTATCAAGCCTGTAGCTAGAAATGTTAGCATTATTGTTACATATCGATTTTTTACAAGTAATATCTCAGATCTTTTATAACGAAAGAAATATGACCTTGCGACACATACTTATATCATTAAACCTTTAGCGAAAAATGGTCTTCGAAGAAAGGTAATATCTTGCGATTTTTTATGATCACGTAAATTATATAACCTCTAAATTCGATCGTGCGTGATATATAATTTGTTATTAATTGTATTATGTTTTACAGGTATTTCATCATACAAAGTTTGTATGATATTGACAATGGTATATCAGCAACCATCAAAATCATACAACTTCCCGCGATTTCGACCTAGCCATCATACAAATCTTGTATGATTTTGACGAAGTCGCAAAAAGTGCGAACTATGTTAGGGGTCATGCTTTTTGTGTATCGTGATCTGAGACACATCAAAATCATACAAATATTGTATGATTTTTCATAATCCCCCACGTGCCCCGTCCGGTATTCTCGACGTATAACGGCCTGAGAAATGGCAACATTAACACATGAACGCTCATGCGTATTATTGATATTATATGCCGCTTTATCTCTATCTTGCTGGAGGCCACTCAAGTGATGGAGATTTTTGTTTAGAAGAAATATCTATGCTCTATAAGATTGTTTTCATTTAAATATTCCATTTGGCTTCCTGGAGCATGTATGTTGCCTGCAATTTTTCTTAGCATTCATGAAATAATTATTTTGGTATGCAAATTGCTAGTAAACCCTTACATGAACATTCAGGAAATAATTTTCTACATGTTGTCTTCATGAAATACTCTGAAAGTGTTGTCCATTTCACCAATGTTCCCCTCCTTCATTTAATTTTCTTAATTAACTAATTGGTTATTGCCCTGCTGGTGCACTTCCAGCTTTAGCACATGTCACTGCAGCCATGTAAAAACTCCACTCCATTGCATCTCTCAATAATTGATGGGATGCACCAGGGTGAAGCATCCTTTTTGGGACCAAAAAGGTGGGGATGTATAATCTTGTGTCTTATGTTTTTCAACTTATACTTTTGGTCATCTCATCTACTACCCACCTGAACAGATCACAATCAACCATTCAAACAGTATGCCCTTGGAGAGCATTATTGAATTGTCCCTTGAATTTGTGGTACGATGTGGGCATAACAACTTGCAGCCACTATGTTTTTATTTGTCAAATTTTTACTAGACATCTTGAGTTTCTAGTTCCCCACTCTCCACACAGAATGAACAACCCCTCAAAAGTCGGCCTCAGATTGAGGACCCTAACAGACACCGAAAAATTTGACGAAGCTTGTGCTGAGTTGAATTATATTTTAATGGGCCAATCAGACGTGGAGATGTCGATGCTACTGCGTTGTGATAGTAGCATGAGGATTTTTAAATTGGTTAGCTACTATTTCAGTCACCTCCCCCTCTTGATCCCGGAAAATTCAACTGCCTTACAAACAATAATTCTCAGGTAAATAAAATTCAACTGCCTTGCAAACAATAATTCTCAGGTCAATTGCCATATGAATTGACAAAATGTATGGAGTGGCTTATTGATGATCATTTTCTCATTGTACAACTTTTGAATTGAGAGCTCACATTCACATTATAAGCACCCAATTTTTGTCCATGCTTACCACAGCCAACTCGTTGTTACTTGAAGGATCATTTTTCAAAAAGGGCTTCAAATAGTGATTGTGCATGTGATATGAGTTTTGTTTTTGACCTTTCAAAGAGCTGGCTCCTGCAGAGCAAGATCTCAATGATGTTAATATGTGTTATTTTCCTGTGAACTTGTGGGGGATACATACATGACAAAGATGGCCTGTTCTATTACTTATGCTGTTAATTTCTATGGAGCTGTCACACAAATAATCAATTCATTTGTGAATGAAGAGGGGCAGCATGTTGAGCTAAAGATGATTTTCTATATTATAATGACGTTTTATTTGTCACAGTGGGTATGGATATTTGAAACCACTGCATAGTGGAATTGCACCTCCCCCCCTCAATCAGGCGAAAGCTTAGGTTAGCTGCAAGTAAGCATAAATCGTAAGATAGATAGATTCTTTCACATGGATATTTTTCCTAGTGACCTTGATCTAATCCTTAAGAAGTTTTAGTACTATCAGATAAGATTTTGATTTTTGTAGCTCATTTTTCGCATGACAAGTGTACAACATTGTTGGGATTCTCAACCAAATAGTAGGATGAGGACAAATAAGGTAGCTTAAATAGTAGGGTGCATTTTCACTGAGACCTTTTCACTAGTAGATTATCAAGCCTGTAGCTAGAAATGTTAGCATTATTGTTACATATCGATTTTTTACAAGTAATATCTCAGATCTTTTATAACGAAAGAAATATGACCTTGCGACACATACTTATATCATTAAACCTTTAGCGAAAAATGGTCTTCGAAGAAAGGTAATATCTTGCGATTTTTTATGATCACGTAAATTATATAACCTCTAAATTCGATCGTGCGTGATATATAATTTGTTATTAATTGTATTATGTTTTACAGGTATTTCATCATACAAAGTTTGTATGATATTGACAATGGTATATCAGCAACCATCAAAAATCATACAACTTCCCGCGATTTCGACCTAGCCATCATACAAATCTTGTATGGTTTTTGCGAGTCGCAAAAAATGCGAACTATGTTAGGGGTCATGCTTTTTGTGTATCGTGATCTGAGACACATCAAAATCATACAAATATTGTATGATTTTCATAATCCCCCACGTGCCCGTTTCTCGGTATTCTCGACGTATAACGGCCTGAGAAATGGCAACATTAACACATGAACGTTCATGCGTATTATTGATATTATATGCCGTTTTATCTCTATCTTGCTGGAGGCCACTCAAGTGATGGAGATTTTTTGTTTAGAAGAAATATCTATGCTCTATAAGATTGTTTTCATTTAAATATTCCATTTGGCTTCCTGGAGCATGTATGTTGCCTGCAATTTTTCTTAGCATTCATGAAATAATTATTTTGGTATGCAAATTGCTAGTAAACCCTTACATGAACATTCAGGAAATAATTTTCTACATGTTGTCTTCATGAAATACTCTGAAAGTGTTGTCCATTTCACCAATGTTCCCCCTCCTTCATTTAATTTTCTTAATTAACTAATTGGTTATTGCCCTGCTGGTGCACTTCCAGCTTTAGCACATGTCACTGCAGCCATGTAAAACTCCACTCCATTGCATCTCTCAATAATTGATGGGATGCACCAGGGTGAAGCATCCTTTTTGGGACCAAAAAGGTGGGGATGTATAATCTTGTGTCTTATGTTTTTCAACTTATACTTTTGGTCATCTCATCTACTACCCACCTGAACAGATCACAATCAACCATTCAAACAGTATGCCCTTGGAGAGCATTATTGAATTGTCCCTTGAATTTGTGGTACGATGTGGGCATAACAACTTGCAGCCACTATGTTTTTATTTGTCAAATTTTTACTAGACATCTTGAGTTTCTAGTTCCCCACTCTCCACACAGAATGAACAACCCCTCAAAAAGTCGGCCTCAGATTGAGGACCCTAACAGACACCCGAAAAATTTGACGAAGCTTGTGCTGAGTTGAATTATATTTTAATGGGCCAATCAGACGTGGAGATGTCGATGCTACTGCGTTGTGATAGTAGCATGAGGATTTTTAAATTGGTTAGCTACTATTTCAGTCACCTCCCTGATCCCGGAAAATTCAACTGCCTTACAAACAATAATTCTCAGGTAAATAAAATTCAACTGCCTTGCAAACAATAATTCTCAGGTCAATTGCCATATGAATTGACAAAATGTATGGAGTGGCTTATTGATGATCATTTTCTCATTGTACAACTTTTGAATTGAGAGCTCACATTCACATTATAAGCACCCAATTTTTGTCCATGCTTACCACAGCCAACTCGTTGTTACTTGAAGGATCATTTTTCAAAAAGGGCTTCAAATAGTGATTGTGCATGTGATATGAGTTTTGTTTTTGACCTTTCAAAGAGCTGGCTCCTGCAGAGCAAGATCTCAATGATGTTAATATGTGTTATTTTCCTGTGAACTTGTGGGGGATACATACATGACAAAGATGGCCTGTTCTATTACTTATGCTGTTAATTTCTATGGAGCTGTCACACAAATAATCAATTCATTTGTGAATGAAGAGGGGCAGCATGTTGAGCTAAAGATGATTTTCTATATTATAATGACGTTTTATTTGTCACAGTGGGTATGGATATTTGAAACCACTGCATAGTGGAATTGCACCTCCCCCCCTCAATCAGGCGAAAGCTTAGGTTAGCTGCAAGTAAGCATAAATCGTAAGATAGATAGATTCTTTCACATGGATATTTTTCCTAGTGACCTTGATCTAATCCTTAAGAAGTTTTAGTACTATCAGATAAGATTTTGATTTTTGTAGCTCATTTTTCGCATGACAAGTGTACAACATTGTTGGGATTCTCAACCAAATAGTAGGATGAGGACAAATAAGGTAGCTTAAATAGTAGGGTGCATTTTCACTGAGACCTTTTCACTAGTAGATTATCAAGCCTGTAGCTAGAAATGTTAGCATTATTGTTACATATCGATTTTTTACAAGTAATATCTCAGATCTTTTATAACGAAAGAAATATGACCTTGCGACACATACTTATATCATTAAACCTTTAGCGAAAAATGGTCTTCGAAGAAAGGTAATATCTTGCGATTTTTATGATCACGTAAATTATATAACCTCTAAATTTACAAAAGTGCGTGATATATAATTTGTTATTAATTGTATTATGTTTTACAGGTATTTCATCATACAAAGTTTGTATGATATTGACAATGGTATATCAGCAACCATCAAAATCATACAACTTCCCGCGATTTCGACCTAGCCATCATACAAATCTTGTATGATTTTGACGAGTCGCAAAAAGTGCGAACTATGTTAGGGGTCATGCTTTTTGTGTATCGTGATTCGAGACACATCAAAATCATACAAATATTGTATGATTTTTCATAATCCCCCACGCGGCCTGCCTCGGTATTCTTCGACGATAACGGCCTGAGATGCAACATTAACACATGAACGCTCATGCGTATTATTGATATTATATGCCGCTTTATCTCTATCTTGCTGGAGGCCACTCAAGTGATGGAGATTTTTGTTTAGGAAGAAATATCTATGCTCTATAAGATTGTTTTCATTTAATATTCCATTTGGCTTCCTGGAGCATGTATGTTGCCTGCAATTTTCTTAGCATTCATGAAAATAATTATTTTGGTATGCAAATTGCTAGTAAACCCTTACATGAACATTCAGGAAATAATTTTCTACATGTTGTCTTCATGAAATACTCTGAAAGTGTTGTCCATTTCACCAATGTTCCCCCTCCTTCATTTAATTTTCTTAATTAACTAATTGGTTATTGCCCTGCTGGTGCACTTCCAGCTTTAGCACATGTCACTGCAGCCCATGTAAAATAACTCCACTCCATTGCATCTCTCACTTATTGATGGGATGCACCAGGGTGAAGCATCCTTGGGACCAAAAAAGGTGGGGATGTATAATCTTGTGTCTTATGTTTTTCAACTTATACTTTTGGTCATCTCATTCATCTCATCTACTACCCACCTGAACAGATCACAATCAACCATTCAAACAGTATGCCCTTGGAGCATTATTGAATTGTCCCTTGAATTTGTGGTACGATGTGGGCATAACAACTTGCAGCCACTATGTTTTTATTTGTCAAATTTTTACTAGACATCTTGAGTTTCTAGTTCCCCACTCTCCACACAGAATGAACAACCCTCAAAAAGTGGCTCAGATTGAGGACCTAACAGACACCCGAAAATTTGTGAAAGCTTGTGCTGAGTTGAATTATATTTTAATGGGCCAATCAGGCGTGGAATGTCGATGCTACTGCTTGTGTGATAGTAGCATGAGGATTTTTAAATGGGTTAGCTACTATTTCAGTCACCTCCCCTCTTGATCCCAGAAAATTCAACTGCCTTACAAACAATAATTCTCAGGTAAATAAAATTCAACTGCCTTGCAAACAATAATTCTCAGGTCAATTGCCATATGAATTGACAAAATGTATGGAGTGGCTTATTGATGATCATTTTCTCATTGTACAACTTTTGAATTGAGCTCACATTCACATTATAAGCACCCAATTTTTGTCCATGCTTACCACAGCCAACTTCGTTGTTACTTGAAGGATCATTTTTCAAAAGGGCTTCAAATAGTGATTGTGCATGTGATATGAGTTTTGTTTTGACCTTTCAAGAGCTGGCTCCTGCAGGCAAGATCTCAATGATGTTAATATGTGTTATTTTCCTGTGAACTTGTGGGGGATACATACATGACAAAGATGGCCTGTTCTATTACTTATGCTGTTAATTTCTATGGAGCTGTCACACAAATAATCAATTCATTTGTGAATGAAGAGGGCAGCATGTTGAGCTAAAGATGATTTTCTATATTATAATGGCGTTTTATTTGTCACAGTGGGTATGGATATTTGAAACCACTGCATAGTGGAATTACCTCCCCTCAATCAAGCGCTTAGGTTAGCTGCAAGTAAGCATAAATCGTAAGATAGATAGATTCTTTCACATGGATATTTTTCTAGTGACCTTGATCTAATCCTTAAGAAGTTTTAGTACTATCAGATAAGATTTTGATTTTGTAGCTCATTTTTCACATGACAAGTTATACAACATTGTTGGGATTCTCAACCAAATAGTAGGATAGGAGGAATAAGGTAGCTGAAATAGTAGGGTTTTTCACTGAGACCTTTTCACTAGTAGATTATCAAGCCTGTAGCTAGAAATGTTAGCATTATTGTTACATATCGATTTTTACAAGTAATATCTCAGATCTTTTATAACGAAAGAAATATGACCTTGCGACACATACTTATATCATTAAACCTTTAGCGAAAAATGGTCTTCGAAGAAAGGTAATATCTTGCGATTTTATGATCACATAAATTATATAACCTCTAAATTCGATCGTGCGTGATATATAATTTGTTATTAATTGTATTATGTTTACAGGTATTTCATCATACAAAGTTTGTATGATATTGACAATGGTATATCAAGACGTCAAGTGGAATCAAGAGGCATCAAGATAAGTATGGTAAATTACGTGGTAATTACTAACAACAATAACAGAACAATAACGCTAAGTGTCGCTCAGTGCCATCTATACAATTCTTATCCTCTCCATCATGAAACGTAGAACGAAGCGCATTTCCCTGTTCCTCCTAACACTTTCTCTTAATGAGATACCGACAGTTGCTAATTCCGTGGCTGCGGATGCCACGGGGCCATCACAGCTGTCGAGACTGAAGGGGCTCTTATCCTGTACAACTTCCGCTGACCCGGCACTCGCCTTTGCGATTAGAAATCGATCTTCACAGGGCCGCAAATGTTCTGACGTTTTGACTCAAAAGAGACCATTCAGAGTGTATCCCGAAGTTAATGGTAAGATAATTGCAAACCATCGGAGCTGTCCTTGCGTTTGTCTACAAGACTCTTCGCGTCTTTCGATTTTGACATGTTCAATTTCTTCTCATGCGTCTTCCGTTTACCTGTCTTGTCGCAGCTGAAGCGGCGAAGAAGACGAACGAGAAAATATTTCCCAAATTCAAGTTGGCGTTCAACAATGTAGGAGATGTGGGAGAGAGTTCATCAATAATCAACACAGGGCATGACGATAATGGCATGGAGAGCAGTCTCCTGACTCCGCAAACGTATGCCGCATCAGAGGTCGCAGAGCAAAAGGTCGAAGAAACCATTACCGACAAAGCCTCCATCGCATTTGCAGCTACCAACTTTGATCAAGAGCCTCAGTTATGCCCTGAACTAGAAAATGTCGAAGCTGCATACGAAAGTGCGATGATAGCGAATGCAGCACACGCTCTTGCTGATGCGGCAGAAAAGGAAAGCAAGCAGAGTATGGCGGCCATGTTGGAGAGAGAAAAGGAAATGGAATGGATTGAAAAGCACGAAGACAGTAATGCCCCCTACTTTTTGTCGCCAAGGGTAAGTATCACTGACAAAAAAGTTCAAGCTGAAAGGAATCAGAGGGCCCTTCTTCAGGCAAGATTGATCATGGAGAAGAAAGCCAAGGATGCGGCAGCTAGAGCAAAGGCACTTCGTGACGAAATGAACCAGCGAGCACTCCTTGAAGCACGTTTGATGTTGGAGAAAAAGTCGAAAGAGGCTGCTTATGCAATCGAACAGCGAAGTGATTGGATGGAAAGTGAAGCCTTAGCTGCATCTATGGGGGCGCATGAGTTCACTGTTGGCCTTGCGAGTGTTGCTGCGGCTTCAGCGACTGTTCATGCATCTGGGACAAAAGAATGCGAAGGGGAGAAAACCCCGGCGAATCAAAATCCTGCTGCGAAGCTGGCCGCAACGGCGGAGAGGATGATTATGGGCGATGATATAGCCTTCGACATTGCTCTTATCGAAGACGCAGAAGAGCATAGCGTAGACGCCGAGAGAAATACCCAACATGAAGAGAATAATGGCAAGGGTCCTGCACAAAAAGAGACTCTCTCCGGGTTGAATCAATGGAGACAGGATTATATACAAGAGATAAGGAGCTATGTGCAGAAGAAAGGAATCGAGCAAACAAAAAGCAAGCTTTCAAGAAAAGTTGGTGCAACGGGACAGGGTGACCACACCAGTGTTGATGCAAACAATACTGACAATGCTTCAGTTAGCATTGCATCATTACACTCCGGAAACAATGCAGTCAAAAGAGCTTTAGAGCACGGTCTTATCCGGCGAATGCGTCAACGTCGGAGATTAATTTTCGCAGCATTGGTAGTAGTTATGAGTAGGAGACTAGTCCTCGCATGGTTCGGAAATGCAATGCGCTTGCTCTGAAATGTTTAGTTGTATACGTAATTTTACTCGGCCACCACTTTGACATGCATGGGGTAATACGTCGATTTCAAGCTGTACCATACTCATTACATTTAACGTGGGTGCACTAAGGTGGTATTTGGCCTCGCTTTACGATGATTTTTCTCCTGCTTTCTTAATCAATGGATACCATTCACGAGGGATAAAAACAAACGTCGAATAAACCCACAAAGCTCCCGCAATCAGTGGAATTATAACGTCCCTAATCTCTATTGTATTTTGGGCCATCACCCTTAGTATCCATGATCCTATTGTGATTCCCCGGTATGCGTTTGCAAGACACGTGAATGGGAACATAAGCCATCTCCGGCGAGTTCCAGCCAATTCGATAATGCATTCACCTGCAATCTGTGCTTGAAATATGAATAAATGCGAAGCCAGCAGTTGACCGCTCTTGTCGGTTCGTGATCTATTCAAGATTCCCTCTAGGATGATTAGCCAGGGAATCATTACAGTAAAAATCACTTCCATTGTGCTCAAGGCTTTGAAAGCACTTCGAAACCTTTCGGAGTTCAACTTAGGCCTCGACTCATTGGATTCAAACATGGTCAGCACTAAGATCATTACAAGGCCAATCCGGCATGCAACATAATCTCGGTGTGGAACTTCACAGTGTGATTGACGTGGTAATAGTTGATCACAAAACTGTTTAGGACAAAATTGGAATACTAACGGGCAACACAAATGGCATTGATGAAGCTTACTGTTGCCACCAAAGAGAAGGTATAAGAATATATCTCCACATGTTGTCCCCAAGAGAATTCTCCTGTAGGTGGTCGAATGGCGGGTTTGATTTGATTCATTCATCGCTTTATTCATTCAACAAAATATTATAATATGTGGCGTGTTCCAGGCTTCCCAATGTATGGTATTGTAACTGTATTGTATAATAAGGGTATTGTATCAACTGACTTTTGTACCGTATTGTATTGTACGTACATTACAATAAAATACCATTATTTCAGATGGACTGTCAAGCTACTTCTCGTCGTTTGGGAATCAGTAGGAAACAGAATAAAAATGCGAACCCCATTTGATTGCAAAGACGTGTAATCCACCCAACTCAAACAACCACCACGATTGTTCGCACGCCTGTGCGGCATAACTTTAAGCACTCTTTACCGGGATTTCGGTGTCACCAATCCGAAGTATTGTATTGCACCGAAATAATTATCAATGCGTTCATAGTTACTTGTTGGGGAGTTCTACTACGTTTAAGCTGCCAAGTCAATGATGCGATGCATTTCCTTGATGTAGACAGGCACGTGTGAAACATGCCGTACCATACATAGAAAATGAATCTAACCTAATCTAACCCTCAAATAACTGCTCATAATTTTTTTTTTGATTTCACAGAACTGAAAAACATCATCGCGTGCAAAACTTCTCTATCATCCAACATGAGCGACCACTTGCCAACTGTTGACGCGCCTTATTATGATTCTCCCGACGATCCTCTTTGTCTATTGCCTGCTGTAGCAAAGCGTCATTCGTCTGACGACGCTATTGGAGCACCTGACGTTAAACGACCTAAATCAGAAGATCAAGAAGTACTTTACTTTCAAGAAGACGAAGAAGATGCTGGGACCCAAGAAAAAACTGTCGACTTTGCCATGGAACTACTTGCCCGTGAACACGAGCGTCATCACTTGCCGACGGAGCCATCACTTGAATTCCAAGTATCTCCTCTCAGAGAGTCGATAGGTATAAAGTCAAGTGAATTCACCTGTCAAGTGTGTGCTACCGTCAAGGCATGTGAACTTCCGGGAGGAGATTCCTTTGCCCGTAGTCCCGTCGACATTGTCGTTGCACTAGATGTCAGTGGTAGCATGCGAGTGGAAAAACTAGATTTGTGCAAGAAGACACTTCATTTGCTCTTACGCGAACTACATCAAGAGGATCGCTTCGGCTTGATTTCTTTTTCGGAGGAGGCCAAGATAGAAGTGCCTATGCAAAAGGTCAACGAGGAGAACAAACGAATGGCTCTGCGTGCTATTGATCGCTTGAGTGTCCGCGGCCTTACGAACATAGCGTCAGCAATTAGTCTTTCTGCACAAATGGTGAATGCAGTTACTTCTCCCAATAAAGTCAGATCCGTCTTTCTTCTTACTGATGGCAATGCAAATAGTGGATTTACCGAAGCCGCAGACCTCCTAAAGTTGACCAGTATATTCGTTGAGGAAGGTCACAATCCCCACACTCCACCGGTGAGTAGGCTTGTACGTCTTTTCATAGTTCTACGGCAAATCAAAATGTACTTACGAGCGCTCGTTCATTTATGTGATTACTTTCATGCATTAGGTGACACTCCATACCTTTGGCTATGGCCCCGAGCCTGACCAAAAGCTGCTTCGTGGAATGGCAAAAGTGACATATGGCGGCTCATTTTATTCAGTACCAGATAACTCTCATGTTATGTCGGCCTTTGGCGATGCTGTAGGCGGAATGTGAGCATTTGATTTTGATCATTTCATAATGCTCCTTTACCACACTTCATTTCCCACTTGATGTTTGTACCTACTTTTAGATTGTCTGTTGTCGCTCAGAATGTACTCCTGACAATAACAGCTGAAAAAGGCGCTGGCATTGTTCAAGTTTACCATGACAAAGCGGAACAGTTATCTGATGGTGTATTTCAACTACCGTTGGGCGATCTTTACGCAGAAGAGAGCCGTGATATTGTTTTTGAAGTTACACTGATATCTCCCACCACCATGAAGAACGGTTCTAGTTCTGCTCATCTTTTTCCGCATGCAATTGTGCAGCTTTCTTACAACGACACTCTTAATCATTCACGCATTGGACCTGTTTCGTTGCCCGCCCTTATCGCAAGACCAAACGATAGAGAGCTGTCATGGCCAAATCGATACGTTACTATTCAGTGGTTAAGGGTACGCACTGTGAGGGTAATCGGTAGAGCAGAAAAACTTTCAAAGGATGGTGAAGTAGACTTGGCCAAGACGGAGATTATCAATTGGATTGAAGAATTTCATAAAGAATCATTCGAAGTCGGAGCGCAAGAAGATGCACTGGTGTGAGTGATCATTGATCGACAATTGCCTCTCGACACGCAAAGTGATCATCCAATTTTACTTACAATTTTACTATGTTTTTGAAGTGTCCAACTTCTGTCTGATCTTACAGAATGCCTTGATATATTAAAGCGAAAAGATTATAACGCATATGCAGAAAATGAGTTGGGAGTGAAGATGAACACACACTATTTCCAGCGCTGTTCGGAGCCCATCATATCGGGGAAGCAAAAGTAAGCCAGCATATCGCGCTCCTCTCTTTAGTTCACGATTTCACAAATTGCATTCTCATTATTTTATCGCTTCGTCAATAGTGTGTATCGAACAGGCCAGAAGAGCTTCCGAGCTCAAGCATTTAAACGAGGGTCTGGATCGGGGTCTACATTGAAAAGATAACACTGTCGGATGTATGGTGTCCATTCATTATTGCATGACATGGTGTTGTGTCACCTATATTCATGTTGTGGTTGCCGCTGAAATGTTGTAATATCTATTCCAAAAAAAGCCATGAACACTGTTCTTGTAATAAATTAAAATAGATCATTGCCACTTGGGGTGTGCCTCCACCCCTACTCCGTATCACAATTCGATTCAACATTGCTTGCTCAATTAACCAATAAGAAGTGGAGGATTTCACAATGACCTCCGTCGCCCTGTAAGAAGTTGAGGATTTTCCTAGTAATGTAATGAGTCAACATTTCTGTTATATCAGCTGATGATGGAAAAAATTATGGAAAAAGGATTTTTTGATTGGCAAGCAAATATTTTCATTTTTCCCTAACCTAATTTAACGAGGTAGCATTTCTGTCATGTGTCAGCGCAAAGTGAATGTAACTCAAAATGCCTGGAAAAACTTTTTTGATTGGCAGACAATTAATTTCCTTTTTTCTCTGAGCTCTAGACCATGGGAGGACCATGGCGCAACTGCCCACTTCCAAATGGCTGTTGACTGTTCTACTGCATGCTGGAAATCAGCATCTCATGAGAGATTTCAAAACTGGTCTGAACAAATGAACTGCAATGTTTCTATTTCAACATACAAGAGAAGTGTACCCCGCAAGTCAATGCAAATTATTCAGAAAGCATATTACCAAGAACAAAAAAAGCAGAAATTGCAAACAAAGCTCCTTGATAGACTCGGGCCAGCTGCTAAGACAGCTGCCTAGTTGCACACGCGTCGTATCGCCCTACCTGTAGCCAGCTAAGGACTACACTAGACGGACGCAGCACGTAGGACCTCCATACCCTTACGTACAACGTTATCCTACTCAGTACAGACTGTCTTCTCACTTGCCTGTAAGACGACGAAATGAGCGGGAGCACCACACACACCGCCATCTTACAATGCACATCATTGCGTGGACACTCATGTCCTCACAAATCCTCTCCTTCGATTGCTCGACCGACCCGACCAATCGAAACACTAGCTTCCTCTAGGCTAACGCCCTCCAAAAAAGTTTTCGCCGTTTCCCTCCGCCTGCGCGTACGCTCCGTCTTCTCCTCCACCATGTCCTCCGTCTTTTCCCGCGCCCAAGGTACGTATCCGGTCGCCATGAGTTCGATCCGCCAATGCAGTGGTTCCGACAATTGGGCGGCTCTCGTACCTTCCTGCACGGACGTGGAACCTACCACGTCCTGGGTCTCTCTCGAGCGCGCTCCGGCAGTTCACCCGCTCCTGCCACGGCAGCTCCTCGCTCGCACTCGCGATACCTCACACAGGTCCCCTGTCTCATTCCTCAGTTTCGACCACTTCCGGTCTGACTTCCACGCCCACTCGTGTGCTCTCCCCTCCCTCGCTCATCACGCTCCACAAGCCCAGCAGCGCCGATGCGGCCACGCTCGACTCCAGTTTCAAGAAGTCCCTCTCCAATGCCAAGCGCATCCTCGCGCTGGCGAACAACAACCTGTTCGCCAGGTTCTACGTGATCACGCCCCACAAGCGTATCCGCCCAATCTTCCAACCACAACGCTGCACACTAACCGACCCGGACGCCGGGATCGAACTCGAGTACCTCGTCGGCCACAGCAGCAACGACCCCAGGTTCCTCAAGGCCGAATACACCCCATTAGAAGTCGCCGGCACGTACGTCTGCCTCGTCGACACCGCCTCCGCCGACGTCCCGGCCTGCTACCGCTCCGGCCCCGCCTTCACGGCCGCCGACATCACGGGCACTCATGCCCTCGACCTCCGGGAAGGCACCACTTACAAGGCGGTCCACCTCCCTCTCTCCCTGCCCATCCCATATGGCGTCAATGACACCGCCAAAGGCATGGTCACCGAGTCCACCATGGACATCCTAGACACCACTGTCGCGAACGGTGCCTTCTGGGCACGATGCCTCCTCGCCCACGACACGGCTCGCTTCGACGAGCTCGTTCGCTGTACTGCCGACGGCATTGGCAAAGTCGCGAACCGGCTCATCCTCCCGCGCCTTCACTCCGGGCAGTCCTGGGGTCAACCCTCGAGCTGCAAGCTAACTCCCGTCGGCGAAGACGAGGAAGACGAGGCAAAACCGGCCATCGACACCCTTTCCGCGCGACTCCTCGAGATCTCCGACCTACCCACCTGCAGCGTCATCCCGCCCGCCACGGTGGCCACCTCGCGCGGCGACCTCGACGACCTGGATCTCGCCATCATTGGCAATGCCACCCTGCCTGTTCCTCGCAAGACGGGCGCCACGGCACCCGAGTCCATCCAGAAGGACACACCCCTCAACGAGCGCCTACGCAACCGCGCGAAGCTCGCAAACCTCGGCTGGGATCGCATTGCCGAGTCTCTCCATCTCCCCACGCTCACCGAGAACGGGGAGTGGCTCTACTGCAGCCCGGACAGGGCAGGCATCAACGAGGCCATGGCGAACATGTTCGCCAACATCCCTGAAGCCATCTCCCAGTCCACGGACTTCCTCCACCGCGAGGTAGACCTCCCTCGCCACGACCCTCTCGTGTATGCCCAGTACGCGTCGAGCTACTACGAGGTCTCCACGATGCAGTCCATCGAGCTGACCGGCGAGAGCAAAAAGCGCTTCCGCTTCTTCTACCTCGTCCCGGACTCCAAGTCCCTCGCCGAGGAGCGTGAATCCGCTTCCTACGACCGCGAAGCCGAGGAACTCCTCGGCGAAGCCATGACAAACCTCAGCAAGGTCAACACGACCATCACCATGAGCACGGCCATTAACACCGTGTATCATCTTCGCTGCACCTCGCGAACATCTGTGCTGTCATCGAAGCCCAGTTTGCTTGCGACCTGTCCCTCCAGGACATCCACACGCCCGCCATGTTCGTCGTCGCCCGGACCTTCGCGTTGCACCTCTCGTCGGCCTCCATGCGCGCTCTCTGAAAAGAGCAACCAACCCCACAAGCCACTCGTCCTGTGGGCTGTGCAGATGCTCGACCAGTTGAGCATCCTGCTCACGCACCCACTACGCCACACCAAGAACACTTATCTCCTCGCCAACGACAGGATCGCCGAGATCGCGACCGACAAGTTCGTCGAAGCCTTCGAGCTCCTCGACAACTGCGTCAGCATGCTGCGAAAATTCGAGTGCGGAACGGGCACTATCCCGTCCTGTCCTCTCCTCCAGGCTGACGAGGCGAAGACCACCAAGTCTAAGCTCGACAAGAGCGCAAAACGCGCTACCAGCATTGACAATGCCGGAACGGGCCTCGTCACACCAGACCCCAAGCGCCTTCGCACCGGAAGACCCGGGGACTCCACACCGTCCGCAGACGACCTCTCTGGCACTCGTGTACACTGGGTCCGACATGATGCCGACCGTCAGCGAGCTACTCCTCTCTCCGCCTCTGTGCAGCCCGTCATCGTGTCGGTCGCAGCTGCCCGTGCAGCGCCTCCTGCATGATGATCCATGATCTGGACATCTCCAAGTGGCCGGACTCGACCTTCGCTAAGTGGTCCGCCCTTATCGACAAGACGCCGGCCCTCGACTGGAACGGAAAGGTGGTCGAACCCGCCAAGGTCTCCGCGCGCACCGCGAGACTATCGGCGTCCACCCTCTCCAGCGCTACCGCCGGAAAACTAACAAAATCGTAAGCCTAACACTAATAGCTAGTAATTACCTTGCGCCTTAAATCGAGATCATTAGTTATACCAATGACATATTCCACTCCTTCTCCTCTGCCGCCACCAGGTACCCTCGCGTACGACCTGCGCCGTCCCGGCCCTTAGCCACTCCGGCTCCCGTCCACCAGACCGCACCGGTTGGCAAGCCACCCTCACAGCCCACACCACAGGCCCCCATCAACCGCGGGCACCTAAGCGCTACTCCAGCCCTCTGTACACGACCCCGCATCTCGTCCACCAAAGACATGCACCACCTCGAGGAATTCAACAAGAAATACCTCGGGCACCAGGACTTCGATCCCACCGCCGCCTCCCTCGGTAAGTCGTTCTACGACCACTACCTCTCGCTTTCTGCCGTCGGCAATGACACCGGCAACACTGACGCACCGCCACGACGACCCCCGGTGCCGAGCACGCTGCATCGGTCGTCCTTCGGGCGCCCTAGCACCAACCACTCCTTCCACCAAGCCGCTTGCTTCGAGACAACATACGTACTCGTACTAAAATCCGGCTACTTCGAGCCTACCGACATCCTCGCTCTCCACCGGTGCCACCCACTGCTCTCCCATCTCCTGTGCGCCTGCATGCATCTACACAAGCATGACTTTCTCTGGCTATCCGAGTACAACTTGGACTGGGCAACGCAAGAATCCCTTGGCACCCGCAAGGCCTATGCCTTTCTCGCCTGCCTCCTCCACTACAATCTGAGCGTCGCCGACGTAATACAGTTCCTCGGTAACAACTACACGGGAGCTTACCACAACATCGCTGAGATCGTCGTTTCCCTGCGCACCCACGGCATCGCTGAGACACTCATCGCAGACTACTCCCGCGTCATGACTGTGGGTTGCCCGAACCACTTCAACGCAAGCACGACTCGCGACAACGCGCTCCTCTACTGGCGTAAAGGGAATCACCCTTCCATCCGTGCAAAACTCGGCCAGGTCATGGCCACCATGAACAAGGAGGAACGCAACAACTACGTTGTTTACGTCCCACACTGGCTTTGGCGGTTCGTACCCCACTGCTTCATCACTCCACAACATATCCTCGAGAAACCCGGCAAGAAGGATCGCCAGATCTTCGATGCATCCCGCAAGTACGACTGGGACTCGGTCCCGGTCAACGCAATGACGTCCACCCCTCTCGGCTTGGAACTCAGCTGCGAATTTGGGGCGGTGTGCGAAAACATCCTTGTCCGCGCATACAACCTCCGGTTATCGTACCCCAATGACGACATCGTCGTTCACGCCAATGACGTCAAGTCCTGCTTCCGCCAAATAAAGCACCATCCCGACGTGGCTGGCGCGTTCTCATACATCCTCGCCGACTACCTCTTTTTCCAGATCGGGCTCGCGTTCTGCGCCGACTTCAGCCCCGCCAACTGGGAGGCAGTGCGACGCGCCCAGTCAGCACTCGCCGAACGGCTCTTCTTCGATACCTCCCTCGTGCACAAACACAGGGCAGTACTCGACAAGATAAAGTGGTGCCGGTCACTGAGTGGCACGAAGCGCACACGATTCACACAAGCATCCTGCGATGCCCTCAACCAAGGCGTCCGCGACGCGTCAGGTACCCCCAGACCTACGCCGCACGGCGTCTACGTCGACGACGACGTCTACCTCGACGTCGCCGACACTTGCCGGCTCGAACAAGCCATCGCGTCCAGCATCGAGGCCATCTTCCTCCTGCTGGGCGATTCTGACATCGCGCGCCGACAGGACCCAATCTCATGGGATAAGCTACACGAACTCCACGTGGCCCCGGTCAACAGGATTCTGGGGCTCACCCTAAACCTCCGGGAACTAACTGCCGGCACTCCGCCGGACTTTGTTTCCGCCACCATTTCCCTGCTACGAACGACTTGGGGCCCCCACCGACGCTCCTTCAAAGCAAAGGAGGCCGAGGAGCTCACGGGAAGCTCAATCACATCGCATTCAGCGCCGTGGTTAAAATTCCTCCTCGGGAACATATATGTATCCATCGCGGGCGCTCTCCGCCTCAACAACTCTCATCTCATCCGCACCAGCCAGCGGTTCCGCGACGCACTCCGTATCATCCGCACTGCCGCCGCCTCACCCTCAGGAGTCGCCAAGCGGGCATTCCACACTGGCGCGACGGCTCGCTCAGTACACGGCTGCCCACTCCTCCACCACATCGGGGGCGAACTTCGCAGGGACCTGCGACTAATCGAGAGGGCCCTTTCCTCTTCCGGTTGCCCTACCTCATGCCCCATCGCATACCTTATCCCACGCATCCCCTTCGGGACCGCACGCAGCGACTCCAGCCTGTCTGCTGCAGGCGGGTACTGCCCCGAAGCCAAGTTCTGGTGGTATCTCGAGTGGCCCGCCGAAGTCCGCGCACGTACCCTCAAGTACATCACAACTCGGGACAACCCAGCCCTGATCAGCATCAACTCGCTCGAGTATGCGGCACAACTCATCACAATGATGGGTTGCCACTTGCACCACCTCGAGACACGCGCCACTCGCGGCGACCCCAACCCTCTCTACCGCCTCGAGTGTGACAACACTGCCGGGGAATCGTGGCTCACGAGAGGCTGCACCTCCAGCGCCACCGGCCGCGACCTCGCCAGGCTTCAGGCTGCCCTGCTCCTCGATCAAGGCGCCGGCTACCGCTTCAGGCGGGTCGACACCAAAACAAATGTCATTGCCGACGGCATCTCACGTATACCGTGCAAAACGTCTCAAACTCACGAATTCTCTCTCCTTCTCACACAGGCCCCCAGCTTGCTTGGCTGTCGGCGCTTCCTCCCCAATGCCGACCTCACCTCCTCGATTGTGGACGTCCTATTGCGGACCGATTGCTTGGATCCTCTCACTGCAAGCAAGCAGTTACTGATCGATCCCGGAAGATTCACTTCCTCTCTTGGTGCCACGACGTAGGCTTGCCCGACCCCTGCACGCCGGGACTACCCCTTCAGGGCCGCAATTGGATACTCGCTTGTTATGCCGTCTCGCTCATCCACGGCCGCACCATCACTGGCGTGCGAATTCGACATGCGACGCTGCTCGGGTACATAAAGCAGGCCTGCACTCTGCACACCGACCGCGGGCTACCCTGCCCTCACCAGGTCGACATTAATTACGTTAAAATAATGACCAATGCAATAAAAAGTACGAGTAGTTCCTAAACGCAAGGAGATGATCTCCGATAGCATGTTTCACTACATTGCTAACCTCGCTTCCCGGGCCTCTGCGGATTCACTCGTCCGCGCAATCGCAGACTGGATCGCACTCGGCTGCTACACCGGCTTCCGGAAATCCGAGTGGTGCAACGACCACCACGCATCCTTCGACACCATCGATGACCCTAATTGGGGCAATCGCCAGCCCGCACTGCCCGTCATCGTGGAGGATTTCAGTTTCTCCACCTCCACAGGACGCCGCGTCCTCGATGTCTTCGCCACACCCGACGCCAACATAACCTTCACGACCCTCTGTTTCCGAAAGCAAAAAAACAATGACAATGGCCAATGCCTCACCTACCGGCGCAGGACGGACTCCAACTGGATGTGCCCGACACAAGCCAGCCTCGACATCGTCCGGCATGCCCAACGACTTGGCACTCCCAGTGGCTGCCCCGCTGCAGTATACCTCGACCCGACCACGGGTACCCGGCGACAGATCACAGCTGCCCAGTTCGCCAGCTTCCTGCGTCACGTCGCCCACAAAGTCTTCGACATCCCCGCCGGTCACAAGGATCTCCTCGCCTGGTCCTGCCACTCGATACGCGTCACGGCGGCCAACCTCCTCCACCGAGCCCGGTTCTCCGACTCCTACATCGAAAACCGCCTCCGTTGGCACAGCGACACATTCCTCATGTATCTCCGCAACACATTCTACACGGCCAACCAGCACACGAAGGCCATCACCCTCGGACTCGATCCTCCCACACGGGGGCACGCCCGACCCCTCGAGCCGCACGAGGCACTCCTCTGCGCCAGCGCAGCCTAACGGGACCCACGCCAACGCCGGTCCTCAGCGCCTTGACAAACTGCGCATACATACTAGTCTTTAACAAATAATCTTTAGGTTATTCAAATCACTTTCCATAACACCGGTAATGTCCAATACATATACTTTTACTTTTGACTTAGCAAATCAATCTACTCGTTAATCAGAACACAAACTCATTCGCCGCCACCCTCCTCCTCTCCCCGCGTCAGTCCGAGGGCACAACCTCGCGACCATACCCGGTGCCGACCAGACGTGGCTCGAAGTAGCGACCTCCCCTCACCGGGCGCAACTGGCTCCGGCGGTACTTCCCCGCCTCGTATTCCTCCTCCGTCATCTCGGCGTCCCCGCTGTCCCATTCGATCTCCAGCTGCTCGTTGGCCGACTCGCGGTAGTCGTAGTCTGCTCCTGTTGAAACACATAACACACAATGTCAGCTCGTCCGACAGCGACGACTTCAAGTACCCCGGGACTCACCGGGACGGAACTCCACCGTGTACCGCCCTCCGTACAGCCCGAGGGCCCCGGGCGTGCGGTTAGGCCCGTACGCCACGCCGTCGACGACGGCCCGGAACCTATCGTTCGGGTTCCCCTCGAAACTGCCCTTGGCAGGATGGCGCGCGAACAACTCCGCCAGGGTCTCGTCCACCCCCCACCAAAGCACCTGTGGCAAACAACCAGCGCGTCAGCACCTTACATTTCATCGCTCCTCCTTCACGTCAGGACTCACCTGGGTCTCGTACCACCCACCCAGCTCCTCGGGGATGACGCACTTCACCCGCACGTGGAGCAACCCGAGCGCCGCCAGCACGCGGTCGGCCTCGTCCGGGGGCAACCCACGCGTCGACCAGTCGACTGCCTCCCCTTGGAGGACGCGTTCCAGGAACACGGCGCCGGCGGTCCCGGCCCCCAACCGCCCCGGCACGAAGTCCACGCCTGCCATCCGCTGCTCCACGTGCGAGCGTCGATCGCTCGCCGCCAACTCGTGAAACGCTAGCGGCCACACCGGCCGGCCCCCGAGCACCTTCAGGTGCACCCCGGTCATTCCCATCCCGGGATCACCCAATCCCCATCCACTGGCGGTCGTGCTCAGGCTGCCGCCTGAACCAGCAGACATCTCTTCCGCTGACATCGTCTCTGATATTTTTGCCCTCCCCACGCGCGCGTGGCTTCATCCCCACGATACTTCTACTCCACCCGGTATGCGCCAGGTGCATTACAGTCCCATACCTCATGAAAAGATTTTTTCTTTTTCTTTTTCTTTTTCTTTTTCCCGCTCCTGCCTACATATGGCCGTCTGCTAGATGCCTTCACCTCTTCGCACTTTGTGTCACCTCGGTGGCACGCACGTCATGTCTCTACGACTACGACAACGGACTCTTCCTCAACATGCCACACTCCACCGCGCCTCCACTCCAGGAGCGCATGGGTAGTCGCGACGAGCTTCAGCCAAGCGTCACAAGTACACGAGGGGACGCATACTTGTCTAGTATTTAGTCCATAAGCCCGTTACTTTAGGGACTTTGTTACATCCCTACACACTATGTCCCACTACCTACTACTTAGTTATCTCTCACCCACTATAGCAATCTAGCAGACAGCCGCATGCAGCCTAGGACCAAGGCGCCGCGTGGTTATTCTGCTTGCAGAATATTGCAAAACACAGTAACCTTTGGGAAAAGCAACATAAAAATGTGGCTGACACATAAGCAGCACATTTGGCAAGCTGAACAGGAACATGACTATTTGATTAAAGAAATGGTTAACTTGATGTTCTGATGAAGTAAATAGAACGTGCATCCATCAGCCAGTTGTTTGAACAAGGCATAGCTCTATTCAAATAAGGTAAGATGAATTTTGTGTTCGTTTCCTTAAGTAATATGGAATAACAAAAACGTGGCCCTGATAGCAAGTGAGAGGGTAATATTTGATGTTGTCAGAGGTGTAGTGTATGACTTGCCTGCTACTCACTGGTGGTACCTGCAACTTTACTATCTACTTGATGAACTAATACACAACCAAGTAAAAGTGCTGGTGTTGAAAGTATCTGAACTCTTGTGTCTTAGTTTGTACTATTAACCAGACTAATGAAGTAGACTTGGCTACAGACTAGATTAAGCAACTAATTTAGTGTACCAGAACAACACATTGACTTTATATTTTAATTGAAATGGAGAAAAAAGGGCTCAATCACCCTCACTAGCTCCAGATTAAGGATCACTCAAGCTCTATGTACTTGTCAAGACTGATGAACTTTGGGATGAGCCACTTAAATACGCATTCTTATCCCCTAGAACATGCTTTATGACTCACAGTTCTTCATTTTCAATCACACTAGAAATGATCAATCATGTCAACATGACAAGTTCATCTCGGAACACTCCAGTTGTTTGCTAGATCAACTGTACCATCGGTGTCAATGACACATAGCACTGGTAGTTCCTCCAACAGACCAATAGTTTCAAGGAGCTTGTTCAAACAGAGTGTGTCTTGTGTTACCATTACACAAGCAGAAGACTCAGATTTTGTCACAGACAGTATGGCAGACTTCTGTGTAGATCTCCTGACTGTGATCGTTTATCCCTCAAGGAATGGCACACTGCCAGAAATGATTTGCCTATTATTTTTGGCAGCATAGTCCAAGTTTCATCTCCCATAAATCTGGAATTTGACCAACGATCTGCCATCCCAAACTCTGTGAGGAAACAATACAAATCCTCTATCCACTTTACCCTTGGTGAATTTCATCATTTTTAAGCATTTTCTGGTGAGTTGCTTTGGGTGCGGCCAAGTGTCTAGCAAAGTCCCAAGTGGCCTTATTTAGACTGGTCTAGACCATTGCATCTTATGCATAGAAAGATCTGTCCCAGAGCAAAAAAATGTTGCCTGTCATGGACTGAGCGCACCATTGTCATCGCCTTTGACTCACACACTCATTTTTCCAATCATATACAGTGTTATATGTAAACATTATTGACATGATAGATGTTGTTATCAATTTATTGGAATGTTGATATCTTTAAAAGAAAAATATGGAGATGTTGTCTTCTGAAAAGAATGTGTCCTCTTTAGTAAAAAAGACATCAATTTGCATTCAATCATTCATAAAATGTCTACATCAATATATCTTAATAATTTAAAAGGTTATCATGGACCTACATCTACATCGATGCATTACCTGTAGCAGTCAAAGATAAAAAAATGTGTCTCAGTGGAGGAAAAGGAGGAGCAGGAGGATCATTTGATTTTTTGCATTGTGTAAAAGAAAGCATGTCACTTACACCCTATCAGTAGATTTGGTTGAGCTTGTTGTTTGTTTCTGAATGAGACAGGGAAAGTGTGGCAGAGAAGTGTGGCAGACCAGCTGGAACTCTGGATAGTGTACATAAGCACTGTGGAAAACCTGCCAGACATGGATCTGTGCATTGGTCTTCAGTCTTGGGTAAAAAAAATATGAAAAACATTGCCTGCCAATGACGTGAGAAAATCAGATTTTTGGGAAATAATACTGTGACTCAACGAATTTACATACTTTTTCTATTGACACATCGCAGAATTGGTTCTTAAAAAATTACCAGATGCAGATCCTAGATAGACGTAGACAAGCTGAGAGCTTGCTGTGTCTCGGCGCATCACCCTATCCTAGCCTAGCTACGATGGCCAGACCTTCTTAGACCAGGACCACCCGCGCGCCAGAACAAATTATTGTTCTGCCAAGAAATGTTCCGATGAGGCAATGTCCTTGATCAATTTCTCAGCTACTCGCCAGAGAATAGCCTCCAGAGCAATAGCTTAGCTCTGCTCATTATTCTCCTTTTCTGTCGATATATGCGAAATCGACTTGCTCTCTAACGATTCTTCGAAAATTTCTCCTCCGCCTCATCCCTCCGTCGCCATGTCCTCCTCCGGTACGCTAGTAATGCCCGATTTAATGGTGTAGAACAAGAACGCTCTATATGCCCCTTGTAATTGCCTGGACGATTCTGCCTGCCTGCTGTCTTGTCCAAACATGGTCAGAACAAATCAGACCGCAGCTTCTACACGCACAGAACCCCGTGTCAACACACATCTCGCTCGCCGGGCGTCACAGGCCTAACAACACTGCCCTTCTCTCATTATGCAGTTACTACCGTCCCGACGGCATTAACCACATCCGGCCGCCTCATCACGGACTCCAAGAACCGAATCGAAGCAGCGAACACAACCGCTGCCGAATTCTTCTCCATCACTACGTCGCCAGACAAAAGGCTTGCAGCCATCACCAACAACGACCTCTTCGCCGGTAGTTACTTCATCACCCAGAAGAAGACGATTCGTCCAGCCTTCCTTCTCCAAAAGGTCCCAACCATCGACGAGAACGGCAAGACCGGGACCACGTTGCTAGCCCAAGGCACAAACGACAGCACTATCTTCCGCCCAGAGACCATCAGCCCAACAATCACTGAGAACGTGATCATCCTCCTCACCGAGAAAACCAACAAGATCCCAACAGCATTCTCTCAGAATGCGGGTACCCCATTCAAACCCGAGGATGTCCAAAACATCCCCACCCTACACTCACTCCTACCACCTGACGCCGATGATCTTTGTATCATCATCCTTCCAGCGTGCCTCCCTATCCACTTCGGTGACACGGGTACACACCGCGGCCCTGTCGACGAAAACTGCATCGACGCGATGGAGATGAACATCCCGTCATCAAGCTTTTGGGCCCGTAACATACGAAACTGGAACAAAGAGATTCAAGAATCCATCATCAACAGCGTCACCGAAGACAAAAAGATCCTCGGGAAAAAATTCCCAGCCGTGCGCAAACAGTGCATGCATTTCACGGAGGCATTCACTCAGCCCCTCCTAGCTGACGACGATGATGAGGAGATCGCAAGCTGCATCAATTCGTTGCGGCAGAAACTCGAAACCATCAGCCGTCAAAACCCTCCCATCAACAACCTTCCTCTGACCAACAACACACCCCAAGACCCCATCGAATTGCTTAGCCTCCAGACGCAGCATCCACCGATGGCCGCATCCCACGAAAGTCAACTGTGGCATCGTATACCGACGATGACATCATACTCACCAAACTCCGAATGATCGGAGCAGGATGGAACGAGACCACCCAGATGATTGGTCTCGGCGAAATCTCGGGTGACATGGAGTACGTGCTCGCCTGCAACTCCGCCAAATCTCGGAACGCAGCCCTCTACAGCGTACTCATCACAGAGGGCGAGAAGCACGCATCCAGCACCGACTTCCTTCGTCGTATGGTAGACTTTCCAGACTTCGACACAGCAGTAATGGCCATGCTGGTACACAGCATGTTCGACCACCAGCCCATCATCGACCTCGAATCGACGACATCGAAATCTCGGTTCCGCTTTACCTTCCTCGCCCCCGACAACAAGCAAACAGCCCAACTGCGCGAACAAGCCAGTGACTCACGAACTCTCGAGGAAATGTGCGGAGAGAATGAGATGAACTTGACCAAAGTTCGTACCGCCATACTCCACAACACAGCCATCTTCTCGGCTGATACCTTCCTTGTGTACATCGCCAACGTCTGCGCGTATTTCGAAGCAATGTACCTAATCAACACCGACGATGTTGATGATCCGACCAACCCGTATCTCTACCGAGTCTATCGGGCACTCGGGATGGCGTTAACTTCAAAAGAAGCACGCTATTACTTCAAAATGCATGCCAACACAGGCAACCATCGCCTGTTCTGTTGGATCACACAAACCCTGGACAAGATAGTACTCTCCTTCACCTACGCAGTACGCCTGCCCAAGAATCACCTCCTGGTCCTGCAATCCCGTACTAGCGAAATCCCCAGTGACCGATACATCCAAACCGAAGAGCTTTTTGCCGAGTTCATGGTGAAAGTGTACAAGATCATCGGTAATACCGATTCCATCCCAGGATGCCCCCTCGCCACCACGTACGAAAACAAACTGGCGAAGAGACGCCTGGATGATGCATCCAAAGGTGACCAGAACAAGCGTGCTCGCCTGAATAGTACTACTCAGAACAGCACACCCACCGCATCAACCACAACCACTGAGAAACCAACACCGGACAAATCCGGTTGCCTCGTATTCAAGGCCAAGGGAATCATGCCTACCATCGACCAGCCTGACACCAAGAAGCGTATTTGCGCCGGTAATGCCAGAGACGGCGTCTTTTGCAAAAGAGGATCACGCTGCCCTATGATCCACAACAACAACCCCGCATCATGGAATCCGGCAACGGTAAAAGCGTGGGCTAAATTGGTAGAGGAAACACCGGACCTCGAATGGCACCCCAGTGTGGACATGGAACAAATCAAGGCACGAAGCAACGAGGTGTAAGTGCCAGAAAGAAACTACATCATAGTCAATAACAAACTAAATCGCAGAGATAATCCGCCAACTTATATTCATTTCTTATAATACAGAAGGAAAACACCGGCAACCACCAACAGAACCAACCAGAAAACTGCTCCATCCAATGTAGTCTTCTATGGTAACATAGAGAAAATCATCCCAAGAACACCCCACAAGCACACTAGCAATCACACGCCCCACCACACCACCACCGCCTTGATAGCTAAACCGCACAACAGACCATCAGCCCCCAACAAAGAGATCAGAAAGCCTCCAAAGGAACCAGCACCAAGTGGCACACCGCCAGCAACAACACCGCCCAACAATATACCACCGACAATCCGATCCGCTTCAACACTGCAGCACCTGCGTGAATTCAATAAAAAATACCTCGGCATCGCAGAGTATGACGAAACAGCAGCAAAACTGGGTGAGTCACTTTACAAAAACTTAACGATTTCCCACAACTCATCTTACCACGCCAAGCAAGACTGGATGAGAAATATACCCACTCGCCTCAATCTCCTACGAGGAAGCTTCGGACGACCAGACAAGAACCACTCCTTCACACAAGAAGGTTGTCTCGAAACAACCCTAATCCTGATATCCCGGTCCGGGCTTCTAAGCCCAGCAGAGCTCCTTATCCTCTGTGAGACGCACCCACTCATCCAACACTTGGTGACCGCAGCATCCACTCTATCCACCTACAACTTTTCATGGATAAGAGAATACAATGAGGAGTGGGACAAGCAGGCAAAAATTGATGGCAAAAGACAACTCGCCCTCACCGCAGCACTCCTCCATTTCAACCTCGATGTGTCTTTGCTCGTACGATACCTGGGCAACAATTACACAGGCGAGTACAGAGAAGTGCAGCAAATCGTAGCCAGACTCCGTAACCTGATGATTGAAGAATCCCTAATCCAGAAGTATGTCAGAGTAGTAGCCACTGGATGCCCAAATCATTTCAATGCAGACACGTCACGGGCAAACGCCATCCTATATTGGAGAAAGGGAAATGGGCCAACAATAACAAAGAAGCTACCCCAAGTTGAAAAAACAATGAATAAGGAGGACAAAAACGCATTTGTTATCCCCTTACCTGTATGGCTCGCGCGCTACACGCCAAACCTCTTCTTCACGCCGCAGCACATCCTTGACAAGCCAGGACGCAAGGACAGGCAAATCTTCGACGCATCCAAACGCCACACCCCAGAATGCACGCCTATCAACATGATGACATCGACACGACTAGGCACAGAGGAAGAGTGTAAGTTTGGAGACGTGAGAGAGAAAATATATAGACGGGTGTACAATCTTCGCATTACTTACCCAGAACACGAGCTGGTAATCCATGCCAATGACGTGAAGTCAGCCTTTAGGCAGATAAAACTGCACCCGGATATTGTTGGAGCCTTCTCATTCATTATTTCACAACGGCTGTTTTTGTCCTGTGGTCTTCCCTTCGGTACAGACTTCAGCCCGGCGAATTGGGAAGTTATCCGCAGATTACTAGAGGCAGTCGCAGAAGCACTCTTTGACGACGAATCCCTACGCATAAAACATGCGAAACATATCAGACTTATGAGATTTGATCGGGCACTAGGAAAAGTGAAACCACACACCTTTGCACCTGCAGTAGCAGACAGCCTCAACACCGGTATCCCCATAGCAGAGGGGAAGCCACCTAATACTCCTCACGCCTATTACGTAGACGATGGCATATACGTCGATATCCACGATGAGACAAGAATTCAAAAAGCAATCGCGGCCAGCATTGAGGCGATCTTCCTATTACTGGGAGACTCTGACCTTCGCCGACGCCAAGACCCAGTCTCATTTGACAAAATGACGGACCTGTTAGTAAGTTACAGGAATAAAATCTTGGGAGACGTAATCAACACACGAGACCTCACCACAAGCACGCCACGGGAATTCATCGACGAAGTCATCAAGTCCCTCAGAACCACATGGGGTCCACATCGCAGACGATTCCTTACTTCTGAAGCTGCCGAACTCGCAGGCAAGCTACAGCACATATCTCGTACTTCACTCTGGCTCAGACACTTGATCACACATATTTATGTCTCCTTGGCAACAGCGCTCAAGATGAACAAAGCCCACCTCATCCGGACAAGCAAACTATTCCGCCAAGGCATGAAAGAAATGTTGCAAGCAGAAACGCACAACACCAGAACATTCTACCAGTCGCAGCAAGCACAACAAATCCACCGTTGCAAAAAACAACACAACATCATCAGAACACTACGCCAAGAACTAGACTTCGTAACACAAGCACTGTCAGACAAATCGGTACTCACAAGCAGCCCCATCGCTCACCTAATCCCACGAGTACCCTGTGCCACGGCATATAGCGATGCCAGCCTTCAAGGAGCCGGTGGATACTGTCAGGAGCTCAAATTCTGGTGGTATATGGAATGGAATGACGAAATACGCCGAAGAACGCTGCCACACCTCAAAGACAACAAGACTGGCACACTTGTTGACATCAACGTATTAGAATATGCGGGGATCATAATTTCATACGCCGCCAGCTGCCATTGCATACGAGAACAAACACCTGAGGTACTCCCCACCAACCCGATCCTACTCTGTCGAGGGGACAACACAGCCAGCGAATCGTGGGCAACCAAGGGTAGCAAACACTCGCCATCAGGACGAGCTCTAGGCCGCCTTCAGTGCGCCCTCATGATCAACAACCCAGTCGCAATCAGGACATCTCACATCTCAACCAAAGACAATATAATCGCAGACGAATTATCACGTATCACATCGGAAACTCACGTTTCATTTCACCATCTACGCATCAAACAGGCACATCCAGCACTGGCTGGATGTCAACGCTTCATCCCCAGCTCCGATTTAACCTCCGCCATTACAGCAGCAATCTTGCAAGCAGAATGCACAAATCCACTCACATCAAGCAAGCAAATACAAACCAAGCCAGGAAAAATCATTACCTCAAGTGGTGCCAATCAATGAACATCGAAGCCGGCGGCACAAACGAGCGAGACATACAAGCAAGAAACTTCATCATCGCCTGCTACGCCATATCACTCGTGCAAGGCGAAACTCTTCTCACGAGGAAAATAAGACATGCAACACTAAAAGGATACATCAGTCAAGCAATCGTCTGCCATACGGACCGCAACTTACCTTCCCCCCGTTCTGCCAAAATCGATTACATTAAAATAGTCACAGATGCAGTCAGAAAATACGAGTTAGTCCCAAACCGCCGGGAAATGATTCACGACACAATGTTCCAGCATATGCTTACCTTGTACAACAAACACTCAGCCCACGCACCCGACAGCCTCGTTGTTGCCCTCTGTGAATGGATGCTCCTCGGTCGGTACGTGGGCTTCCGCAGTGGCGAATGGTGTCATACTCACTCAACAAACTATGAACGAATTGACGATCCCGAATGGGGTGACCGCCCCGACGCAATGGCCATCATTCAACAAGACATCACATTCCTTGACAAGAACGGGGCGCGTCTGCAAATCACAGCACAGCAAGCAAACAACCATCACGCCACACTCCCACCCGCAGTCGCTTATGTGGAACTCCGCATTCGTAAACAGAAAAACAACGACAACTACCAAACATTGAAATATGCAAAGAGCAACAACAACACAACATTATGCCCGGCGAAGGCCGCCCTCAACATTTACTGCAGAACAGTCAGACTCCATCTCGCAGACACACACCCGGCGGCCGTGTACAAATCCAAGACAGGCAATGTGAGGCTGATCACACAATCAGAAACAAACACATTCCTCCGACGGATTGCAAGCATAGTGTTCAAGATTGACGAAAATTCGCCCGAACTGCAAAAGTGGAGCACACATTCAATTCGTGTCACGGCAGCGAATTTACTACACCGTGCCGGCTTTTCCGGCACGTACATCAAGAACAGACTGCGCTGGAAGTCAGACACCTTCCTAATTTACCTCCGCAACACATTCTACACCGCAGAAATGCACACAGGAGCATTGGACCTCGACATCGAGCCACCCTCAAGCACTCACCGCCGTCCCCCCGAACCACACGAACACATAATTGGTCTACCCGACCACTAGCAACTCACCACGGGCAAATAATAAAAAGCACCTGTTGAAAGTGCATGCACCTATCATCGCACGACCTGGTTGTAATGACCCTCCACAGATAAACATAAGAACAAAGACCGTATTAACTATTAGTTCCCAAACAGATGAACACCCAGCAGGTTTCCTTTTTTTCCTGCTCTGCACCACACTGATGGGCACTCCTTGCGACATTCCCTAGGACACATCATCTCGCCGCACTTGTACTCCACCACGCACCGGTACCCAATGCACTGCCTCCATACACTTACAGAGCAGTCACTTTGGGACGTAGCGACGAGCTATGATGCATCAGGGGCCTAGGGTCACGTCTTTCACCTAGGTCTAGAAATCGTAACCCAGCTAGTTAGGGATTTCGTTACACATGTAAATCCTAGATCATGCCTAACTTAATACCCTACTAGCTAGTACACCTCTTCGGCCCTAGAGGAGAGCTCTTCAGCGTGGGCAAGGCGCCACTGGGTTATTCTGCTAGTATGACGAGACTAGCAGAATATCCTAGATAGACGTAGACAAGCTGAGAGCTTGCTGTGTCTCGGCGCATCACCCTATCCTAGCCTAGCTACGATGGCCAGACCTTCTTAGACCAGGACCACCCGCGCGCCAGAACAAATTATTGTTCTGCCAAGAAATGTTCCGATGAGGCAATGTCCTTGATCGATTTCTCAGCTACTCGCCAGAGAATAGCCTCCAGAGCAATAGCTTAGCTCTGCTCATTATTCTCCTTTTCTGTCGATATATGCGAAATCGACTTGCTCTCTAACGATTCTTCGAAAACACCCTCCCACCGCCCCTCGTAGCGACGAGCTATGATGCATCAGGGGCCTAGGGTCACGTCTTTCACCTAGGTCTAGAAATCGTAACCCAGCTAGTTAGGGATTTCGTTACACATGTAAATCCTAGATCATGCCTAACTTAATACCCTACTAGCTAGTACACCTCTTCGGCCCTAGAGGAGAGCTCTTCAGCGTGGGCAAGGCGCCACTGGGTTATTCTGCTAGTATGACGAGACTAGCAGAATACGGAATAATTGTAATAAGTTCAATGCAAGAACCTAAAAGAACCATAGTAACAGCATTGTAACACATGGACAACATACTGGTCGTCGCAATATTAATATGCTTGAAACACATAAATCGCCTATTCTACAATGTATGAAATCTATATCATTAGCCACGGTGATGGCTATACTTGGTCAAACTCTAGCGATTCGCAGAAATGCAATCTGTCTCTGGCAACGAAGCTCAATCGCCCTCAACATCGATCTCAGCTAGCGGGCCATTATCACTTGCGTCGGTACAAATAACATTCGATTAGAAATAATGTCTAGTGATCTAAGCACCGACGGAAAGGATCCAAGCGAGGGGCTCGCATCGTGTTCCATCTTTAACAGTGAAATCATTCTCGAGTTCAAATGCAGCCCAAAGGCGACGTCAACCGAAAAGTCACACAAGAAGTCCACAACTATGACGGAGCAACTCCTTCGTGTGAAGCCAAAAGTTTATACTAACAGGCGCCCCAAAATGTATTATGAAATGGAGGGAACGACGAGAACGAGCACACCAGAGACAAGGAACGAACTCACGAAGAAGCCAAGCGCCCAACGCGCGCCAAGCGAAAGAGGAGGCCCATTGTTTACTAGTGTCATTCATGAGAGGAATGTACCCAAGGACGTCAACCCGAGCACTGCATCCAAAATCACGCTGAAACCTCTGAAACTACCAAGTTCATCTGCAGGCAAAAGCTCTGGAGTAGACGCAAACGAAATGGCTCTATTATATGATAAATATCTTGCGACGAAAAATGGAAATGTCGACAAGATTTATGACATAGTATCCACTCCCGAACCCGTGGCCAAAGCAGCATTTTTTTCCCGACTCAGGCCCAAAACCTCGATCTTGAACAAAAAGAAAGAATGCTTGAATGAAAATATATTGACGGAAGGTGCCAACACCAATCATTCACCCGCGCCGGCTTCCGCAAAGAGTACCGTCAAGAAAACCCTCTTCGGCTTCTTCCAAAAGAAACCGGAGCGGAAGCCACTACAACCAGAAAGCGTTGTCATTGTCCAGGCCGAAAGTGCGAATCCCTTCGAAAAAAATGGTAGTTCTTCATCTGAACCGACGATTGTCTCTGCTGACGGATCAAACAGCATAGTAGAGACAACGCCCACACTCGATGAAGCGAACACTGCCACCCAAAATGATATAGATACCATATCCGTGTTTGAAGTGTTCGAGCAATATGCTGGTGGCGCTTTCCCTGCCAGCAATTGTTCCCCGAGATTGCCTAAGAAAAAGTTTGAGATTAATAACCAGGCCGAACTTCTGCAGCGTATTGAAAAGCTGCAGAAGGAACTGTCAGAAACTAAGGACACCGTCAAAGATTTGACCGAAGAGCTCGATGACGTATATAGCGAAAAGGATGTTGCCATCCACAAGTTAGACATGTTGATACAGGCTGCCAAGATGAGTGACAACGAAGAACACGAGAAGCTAAGGGAGATCAGAATGTACCTGACGGATCGTACCGAGCCGACCTTATCAAGTATCACAACAGGTGGAAATGACCTCCACCCTCCAGAAGCCTACCATCCATTCTGCTTGTGTTTGAAACCCAGAATTTAAACGATTTATGTAGTTGTTTTGAAGTGTTTTGTTTGCATGAGAGGAAGATCGGAGATGTAAAGATTGTACCATGGAAGTATCGTGATATAACCTTTGCCCTGATAATCAAATTATGTGTTGCAATGGTAGAGAATTAATGAGGATAGTACTGACGGTCTTCGATTCTAAACTAGTCTGTATGGTGCGGAGTAACTAAATCTGGCACCTCCTCACGTACTGTGAACTGCCGACAGTGAAAATTCCAAAATAGTACACATATTGGTGTCTATGTGTCTATTGTAATTATGATGCAGAAAGGATCAATCACTCACACAGCCAAACATCAAGATATCACAAGAGATATTTGAGTCAATGTCATCTCTGTAAGAAAAGTTGGAATGAAGTAACCACCAATAAGAATCGGATCATATCACAAAGACTGCCCGGAAACATAGGCAAGTGACATGGATTACATGATGTTTATCTTATGAAAAACAGTACAAAAGCTTCGATGAATGATGGGTGGATTTTAGAGAATCCATAGAAGAAGGCAGATAGCATTCGTAGGTTGTTCCACATTATGCTCATTCGTAGGTTGCTCCACATTATGCAACCAAAGCGCCCGCCATGACTTCTCTTCTTGTATCCCTCGCTTAACCGCCAAATCCATAGAGAGTTTTGCCCTGACGCTTCAAGGCGTAGACGACATCCATCGCAGTGACAGTCTTACGACGAGCGTGCTCTGTGTAGGTGACTGAATCGCGGATGACGTTCTCGAGGAACACCTTGAGGACACCACGGGTTTCCTCGTAGATGAGCCCAGAGATGCGCTTGACGCCGCCACGACGAGCGAGACGGCGGATAGCGGGCTTGGTGATGCCCTGAATGTTGTCACGGAGGACCTTTCGGTGACGCTTGGCGCCGCCCTTTCCAAGACCTTTGCCTCCTTTTCCGCGACCGGACATGTTTGATTTGTTTTGTTTGTTGTTGTTGGTGATGAGCAGGTGATAAGCTGTGATGAGCGTGCGTTAAGCCCAGCTTTTTTGCGTTGGCGGAGTTGTTGGCAGAGGTTTTCCAGTCACGTTGTTTGTTGTGGTACCATCTGGTACCATACAATACATAGCTGACAATTGAGTCTGAAGAATAATATGTGGATTTCTGTGGGGTTCTTCTGTGGCCCTCTTTTTTACTAGACAGCAGCCGATGCAAGGTTTTTTAGTGTTACATACAATAAGGGTCCCCAATGTTCTTTATATTATGATTATATCTGAATCGGGCGCTACCCTCAGAACTACCACGATTTACCTACTAAGTGTCGAAAACGTCTTACATAAAAACAAAGAAATACTATAACATTTAAAGGTCTAATTAAAAATGAAAATGTCTAGACAGATGAAAATTTTTCGCGAAGACATTTTTATCTCTAGATGGAAGATAGGAAAGAATTTAACTAGTAGAATGCTAGCAACAGAATAAACTAAGACATTTTTATATAGAAATGAAGCTAGTATTTAACCCTCCAAGTGAGATTTGTCTTTATTATGTCAACATGGTGTATAAAAACTGTATAGTACCTCAACACATTTTTATTACTTTTATGCACACAGATCACGTATTCACACATTCATCACTATCATCCATTCATTGTATCACTGTACATCTATAGCCCAGGGCAGGCCCAGGGCCACCCTCATTTATGTGTATCATCCTTGGAATGCAAATGTACCATCCGTTGGGGTTACGAGTACAAACTGTTTTGCTCACAATGTTGTTAGGCTACACTTGTGTGTGTCAAGACACTTTTATTATTAGGCTTTGTCTTTGTGTACGTCAAGACTCAAGACATTTTTATTACTACGCTATACTTGAGTACATCAAGAAATTTTAATACTATTACACACACAGGCCACATAGTCACACATTCATCACTGCCATCAATTCATTCCATCACTCGACCTCTACCCAGTGCCACCCGCTTTATTTGTCTCGTCCTTGGACAACAAATATACCAATATTGGGGTTATGAGTGCAAATGCTTTTGCTCACAATTTAGCCCTGTTGCTGTTGCTTGTGGAGAACATATTCGCTATTGGGGTATGATACATGAAGCAGAGAGGTCCAAGATCATGCCTTCCCTGAACCATGACCCGAGCTTTGTATCTCACCGGTGTACCCTCTATGAACTAGCCATACTTATTTTCCACAAGAATAAATGATATCACGAAGACTGAATTTTGCAATAATCTCAAACAAAATATTGAATCATAAAAGACGTTGAAGCCACAGTCCTCAATGCAGGACACCCTCTTTCTCAGTTATTTTCATAACAGATAAATGAGCACCATAGCTTCTATATATCAAATCAATAGCCTTTTGCAATGTGTCATAGTCATTAGAAACTTCAACACAAAAATATTCCTTGAAGTGGGCTATCACTGTTACTGTGAATGGGGGAACTTTTGATGAAAATTGAGCAATGATGCACAGAATGGGGAAAACCACTTTCTCAACTTTTCCCTTGCAGATATTGCTTTATATTGCTGCTTATGTGGGGAGGATGAAAGTGGTGTCTCAATATCCAGTCTGGGGTCTGAGATATGAATCTGCCAAGGTTGGTACATAAGAAGTTGATTGGGATATATCAAGTCATAAATTCAAAGTAAAAAATGGGAAATATTTTCTCTCAATAGTAACTCACTATTCCTGTTCCTTATTGCTTCTAGCAGCAGAGTGACAACTATAGCGTCTTTGTATTCAGTCGTGGAGCTGAGGTATGAACCATGGCATGAGCGCTGTGTAAGTAATGAATTGAAAAGATATCATCAAATTTAAAAATGAGAAATTCATATGTTCTCAAAGAGCAAGGTGACAACAGTGGCATCTCCTGGTTCACTCTAGGGGTGAAACCAACCACTTTAAGTCAAAGTAGTAAAAGGGGAAATTCATTTTCTCATGTTGTTGCCAACTGTCTCTGTTCATGTATGTTGTTAGCAGCAAGCCAGTGTCAGCAATGTAGGTAGATTCAGCATGGGTGCCATGATTGAAAAGGTTTCCAGCAATGGGGCAAACATGTCATGATGTGATGCATGGACATGCAATGATATCAAGTCAGTGTAGAAGTTTGGTGCAAAGAGACCTGCAGTAGGTACCGTACAAGGTATAAAAATAATGTACCAAAATCCATCACGATCTTGTGTGACTCTCTTTTTTGGGACAAGGTAGATTATACTGTGTGGCAGACAGGCGCCTCATCATATTTTGTTAGCCAAATTTTGGTAGAAAATATTACCCTCAGCGCTACTTGAGTAGCAGCACGCTTATACATTTACGATCAAAAACACATTACGTATTGAAAAAATCGACGTAGCGCTACATCACGAACTAGTACTAGGAAATAAAAATATTACCTTGGTAGTATTTTGAAATTAATATCGAGATAGAAAAAAAAACGCGATAGTTCAAAGAATTCGTGACGTATAATACCGGGTTACGTATGTAGATATTTTTGTGATAATTTTTTCGTCAAGATTATGTTTTGCACAATCTCGACGTCATACAAAAACCTGTTAGGCGTAAAGAACGATCTAATGTCTAAATATGATGTATTTTTCTCCAAAATTTATCAAATTTTTTATTTCTATTACCAGCAGCCGCTGCAAGATTTTTTGCAGCGAAACAGATTGCGATTTGTAGAGACAGAGGAAGACGTACATTAAAATAAAGTGGCTTGTAGTACGAGTGTATGCCGCATTAAAATAAAGTGGCTTGTAGTATGAGTGTATGCCAAAATGGGCGGGAGCTCCTCGCGGCCAGCGCGCGCCGCGCTCCCGCGCCTTTTAGTTTGTGAAATCATTTTCTTGTTACACACTCTTTTGTGACACGATAACATTCCCTTCAAGTTTTAAAGAACCCTTGTTTAAAATTTTTCGTCTATACGTCTTAAAATGATTTGTGACTAATGTTCCCTTAAAGTTTACAGAAACATTGTTGAAAATATTGTCAGATGTTACACACAACGATATATTTTTAAAGGTAGGCATATATTAAAACACTAAGACTACCCATGTAAGTCCAAGCGAAAAATGAATTATTTACAGGTAAGTTGACATCAACTTCATGGTAAGTACCTGTTTTGGCAAAAAGCAAAAAAACTGTCTCACTGAAGAAGAAGGAGAAGGAGAAGGAGGAGAAGGAGAAGAAGGAGAAGAAGAAGAAGAAGGAGAAAACGGCTCAGTTTCCAACACAACTAAGATTTTTTAAAAAATCTTGATAATTATATCTGATCAAGACCGATTTTCATCTTTATCTGTTAGATAATGATAGCTCAACCTTTCAACCCTCGTTCTCACATGTTTGGCAGTCATTTTAATCACACTACGTGACATCATCAACCCTCTCATCCCTTAAACGCATCAACAGTCTCATCCACTAACACACCAACAGTCTCATCCCTTTTAACACATCAACGACCATATCCACCTCCGTCTCCTCCGCTGCAGATGAGGTATTGTATTGATCCAACGCGATCGTATCACGATGGGGTGGGGCAATTGCCTTTGTTCGCACGTTCGCAAGGAGTGGGGGAGGGAACACAGGTGGCTCGAAAACGGGAATGCTTTTGTAGTGGAGAGGTTGAAGAAATTAAGAAATAACACGTAGAATAAATAAATTACATTTAAAGGGGTGGTCAAAGTAAGTTCCATTATAGAAATTAAATGCGCGAGAATGTTTTTGGGCGGGAAAATGGGATAAGTATTCCTTAAGTACTGGTGTGACAAAATGATGCGAGAGTTACGAGATTTCGTAAATAATTATGGTTTTTTTTGTATAATTATATTGATAATGAAAAACTTTGGGGACCCCTAATGCACGTATTTAATATTTTTACAACAAACCTTGCAACACGGTCGTGTGAAAAGTGAAAATAATATTATGAGAACCCAATGTGTCACAAATTCACGTGATCGTGTTAATTTAGGTGTAGGGATGTAACAAAGTCCCTAAAGTAACGGGCTTATGGACTAAATACTAGACAAGTATGCGTCCCCTTGCGTACTTGTGACGCTTGGCTGAAGCTCGTCGCGACTACCCATGCGCTCCTGGAGTGGAGGCGCGGTGGAGTGTGGCATGTTGAGGAAGAGTCCGTTGTCGTAGTCGTAGAGACATGACGTGCGTGCCACCGAGGTGACACAAAGTGCGAAGAGGTGAAGGCATCTAGCAGACGGCCATATGTAGGCAGGAGCGGGGAAAAAGAAAAAGAAAAACTGTAAGCATGATGATGTTAGATAATCACGATGCTGTTATTTTATGTTGTGGAAACTACATAGTTTACTTCATGTTTACTTCATTACGTGAAATCAAGCTAGCCCACAACCCCCCCCCCCCCCTCGGCGCCCATGGCAATACAGTTTTGACGATGGCTCTTGCGGCGATGTAGGTTTGGATAGAACTCCCAAGGGAGTACGTTTCCCCCTCGCTCGTCCAACCATCAAGCCGTTGCTGCAGCTGCCATCAAGGGAGCTGCTGTCGCTGTCGCTGTTGCCGCCATCCATTGTTGTCGCCCGTCACTGTCGCTACTTCCACTGCCTATCCCTGTCGCTGTCATTGCCATTGCTGCGCTCACCCGTTGCAACCGGCGATGCTGTCGCCATCGTCAAGGCATCAGCCGTCACTGCAGTTGCTGCCATTGTCTCTGCCGCCATCTCTGCCGCCGTTGCTGCAGCTGCCATCAAGGGAGCTGCCGTCGCTGTCGCTGTTGCCGCCATCCATTGCTGCCGCCCATCACTGTCGCCATTTCCACTGCCCATCGCTGCCGCCTGTCACTGCCATTGCCATTGCTGCTGTCACCCCTTGCAACCGGCGATGCTGCCGCCATCGTCAAGGCATCAGCCGTCACTGCCGTTGTTGCTGTCGCCCATCGCTACCGTCGCCCATTGCTGCCGCCATTGCGTTTTCTGACCCTGTTTCCGTTGATTTACCTTTGCCGTGGACACCTTTGCTGCCACTGTTGCCTTGGATGTCACCTTCGCCGTCGTTGTCACATTTGCTGTCGCCGAGGCTGCAATTATCCCCCCTTAATCATCAACAACAATCAACCTTTACATGTATTTGTCGCTTTAAATCATAAACTAGACTAAGAAAGAAATTTTATTGAGGTTGTACAAGTTGATTTAGTTGTTTATTTCAACTTAGTTACTGTTCATTAACTGCAAAATTAAGTTAATAATTAAATTAGTAATTAATGGAGCCATGCTCAGGTGGCATTGGGTTTGGCAGCTGTTGGTTTTGCCAGCTGATGAGTTTAATGGCTTCTTAAGTGGTAATGATAATGTTGTGTTCGGCGGCCACATGGCCGTGGCCATGGTTGTTGCACCTGTGTGGCGCCTGTTACCTAATGTACAGACAACGCACAACAATTTTATCAAGTAGGGTTGCAGCAGTTACCACATCGTGAATTTGGGCTGGGAGTCATAGTGTATTTTTTATGTGAAAAAACGGTTGCAATTGTTGCAAAAAATGAATATTTTGAGCAACAATCAGTGCAACATCAGTTGCAAATGACCGAATAAGTTTCTTTAAAAAAGGGATCATATTGTGGTTTTTATCATAGAATTAATAGGGGTAAATTCACATCGTGATCACAGTACTAATTCCTAACTAATTTGCACAGATTGTTGCAAAAACAGCATAACATACTTGTAGGAGAATTGCTTCACTGTCCAAGTATCAAGATTTTTCAAAATCTTAGTTGTATTGGAACTGAGCCGCTTTTCTCCTTCTCCTTCTTCTTTAGTGAGACAATTTCTTTCTTGTTGCCAAAACAGGTACCAGTCAAAAACTATAAGAGGGAACTAAAATGTCCCTTATGTTACCCCTCGAAACAACCATATTATGACGTGTTGTAAATGAATTAATTAATACTCTGAAAGTGCAGTTCCCTCAGAGACACTATCGAGAGCTTAAGTCTAGCTTCACAGGACCTCAGGTCTTTAATAAGTCACTGTTTAAGCAGGTCTCAAGATGTCCTTGTGTAAAGATAGTTCCCTATTAGAGCTCCTCGTAGACCCTGGTATCATATTTACGTAGAAATTAAATGTCCCTTAAGTCTGAAATAAGTACTACTTAACCATGTAATAGAGTACGATAGATTTTTTTGTGCACCTATTCGCCCTTTGACAGAGAGGGGACATTTTTGGTCGAAGAAAAATACGTAGGTTGGGGCTGTTTTTAAATAGGAATTAGTATTTTTTGCTGATAGTTCCCTCTTATAGTGATAGTTCCTCATTATAGTTCTTGACTGGTACTTACCAATAAGTTGATGATAACTTAACTTTAAATAATTATTTTTCGGGGCGACGTACAGGCTCATCATGATGTTTTAATCTCTGTTTACCTTTAAAATTATATCTTATTTCAAAAATGGGCGCGTTCACGTGCGAGGCGTGCGAGAAGTGCACAAGACACACACCCATTTACAACTATGCATAGCCAAGCCACTTTATGTTTTAACCTACGACTTCCTCTGTTTCTACAAATTGCATTCAGTTTAGCTCAATACAAAAAATCTTGCAGCGGCTGCTGGTAATTAAATGATATCATGATAACTTCAGTCGCTGCAAGACTTTTTGCATCGAACTAGACAGAAGAAACATAATTAACACAGAGGAAGTATTAGGTTTAAAAATGATGTGGCTTGTCTAGCCCTTTGTTAGTTTTCCATATAGAGTCATTCATCACAAAAAGTTATGTTTGAAAACCACTCAAAGTTAACTACTGGAGCTTTCTCAATATTTTTTGAGTCCGTAGATTCTATTTCTCTAACCCTTTCTTAAAAAATTAGGCTAGAAAAATTTCCCGTTCTCAGAATTTTTCTTGATTTTAGAGAATTGTGTGTTGTAAATCCTATGGTGCTATTACCCCTCCAATAGCAGAGACAATGCAATACAGTTACAACCCAAACTGGGCTCTGTTCTTAAATGAATACAATGACAAATATCTGCACATGCCGTACATCATGGGTTTCATTTTCATCAGGACAATCAGATGTCCCATGTTTTATGTGAATTTAATGAATGCCTCAGAGAACTACAGTGCTTGGAGGGATCCCTGTTTTGTCGAATTAATTAGTGGGTTAAATTTTCTGTAAAGGATCATGGAGATGCTCAATTATGACGACACCACATTTAAATTGCCAGTTTACATTGTACAAACTGTGATCTTGAAGGATTAATACAATTTATTAAGGACTTATTCAGCTGTTGCATTATAGAATTATCATTTATTGAGTTGCTGTGGTATGAGATTTATAACAATCACAACCATGAACAAGTTTCCCATCACTTCCTGACTTATTCATCAGCAAATGTCTTTGTCCCCTTACCAAAACAAACTCAGAAAACTATTAACAAGACATGAAAAAAAAACATCACAGCAAACAAATGGTCGTCAAACAACGTAACCCCCTATATCTCAATCAAATAAAAGAGCAAACAAGGCTTATGTGTCTTACTCTTCTTGACCTTAAAAATCATCAACAAACATTCAATCCACATGTCGTCATGGCCATCGATGCAAATCTTTGCTGCTAGACTTTTCATCCAATGAGGCAAGTACTCCAGCTCTTACTACTTGAATCTGAGTTCTTGTGCCATGATACTACTCATCTGGATGGACTACGCATTGGTTGGACACAGTGCATTCATTGAAGCGGGGCATTCCTTGTAGGTGACAGAATCCTTGGCAATATAGTGGATGCGGCGCAATCGGGGGAGGGAAGCTAATTGAAAACGACACATTTGTTCATGGCAACACAGTTTGCAAAGCAAACTGGGAAGACATTGCAAAGCATTGAAGGGAGATGTGTTGATGATGAATGGCCACATAGATTTTGTATGGGATTTTTACATGATGTCACATCCCAAGATGAATAGGACTTTCGGATAGAAAAGTTCAGTCCTGTGGAGATACCTCAAGAGGAATTTTTAAGGGACTCGGATTATAAGATATACAAATGTCATAAGGTAATTTTAAGTGTAACTTATATTCTGTCCATTTGTTAGTGTTTTCAACGTGGTGAAAAATTATAGGTATGTTAAAACTTGCCATATTACATCAAGGTAGCAATGTTGTACCCCTCCCGCCATTTTTCCCACCTTTCTCATCCATGCTTTCCACTCCTCCACCATTTGTGCAAGTTGTGTCGTGACTTACAACAGCATCAGAGGTTTCTCAGCAACAATCCGGAGCCATGGGGAGCAATACATATGGACACATTGCTGGAGCAAAGGGGAACCTATTTTAGGGATTTAGTTCCATTTGAGGGGAATAAATAACTGAAAAATACTAATGTCAGTGAGACTTGCCCGGTGTTACTCATACAACGGTGTTACCTGTAATCAGCCTTATAAGGCAAGATGCTATTTAGAAAAAGCTATATCGAGTTTTGGCCATTACTAGATAGGGATTTTTTTCATTTAGGGTACAGAGAATATCTTGGTTCAAAGAGCCCACGAATCATAAGATATATTTCCCCAATTTTCATGACATATCTGTTTTTCACCCATTAAATCAACTGCGGACATTCTAAAGCTATCATATATTGATTCTCCCTTTCAACACCAACACACCAATATGCATAGGTCCTTATAGCTCAGGATGGTTGCCGAGTACATAAATTTGTTGGAAAACTCACCACCCATTATTTCACACACAACACACATGGGGAATCAGAGGTGCAGCGGGACAAAATCATAAGCAAATTGGCGCAACATACAAGTACCAACACGTACTTTGGCAAATAGGTTGGATATTTATATTTTTCCCGGTGTTATCATCTCTAACTTCTGACGGATTATAACATAAGTTCAAATGTATCTTTTGACATTTTCCAGCTCTTATGAACAGAGATATACGGTTGGGATTTGGGAAATATTGGGAAGGCTACACTCTGTTTTCATTAGGTTTTAGCTAACTTCAATGCAGTTTTGTATTCTTGCACGGGATAATCATTTTTTCTTACATTCTAAACTCTTATTGCTTTGATAATAGACATAAGTCATCTCCTAACATTCCTCCTAACGCTGTCCCTCTCAGAGAGTACCATACTCTTTCTTCTCAAGTGGAAAGGTGCTCCAGGATCTCTCACTCTGTTTTTTGCTCTTTCAAGGAAACAACCCAAGCAGCTATCTGAGCTGTCTAATGTTGAAGCAAAATTTGACAGGAATCTTCACTGCCAACGGGAAAATAGCTCAATCTGAAGGTTTTACGAGAACGATCATGGCAAAATCTCAATAATGATGATTGATTTGATCATGTTCTTTCGGCACCCATTTTACAGCCAAACATGCTTCCCAACTCATTCAATCTTGAACCCATCACCCCACAGAGTATTGAACGCCGCATCATCTCCTCTATTATCATCCCATCCATCTCACCAGTAGCTCCAAGTAATGCGTCTAGTTCGGGAATATGTGTAGATTCATCAGTTGACAGCGTTGTCTGCAGCAGACAAGATAGACATGATGTTGCCCATGCCACTGCTCGTATGCTGAACCTGTTGGAATTTTGAGATGAATCGTTTGGGGACGATTCTGATGGCAATTCCGTCCTAGACTTGGTCATTCTAGTGCCCTCTCGCAACTTTAACATTCGAGCGAAGTGAGGCTCAGCGAATTCAACGATAACTGCGATTAATAGTTGTGTCATTAGGATTTTTTGGCCAAATGTCATTGTTGTAGATTTGGAAAAACTGTCAGAGGATGGTTTCTCCTTTATGTTGGAAGCAGGATAATGCTCCAGCAGAATACGATTGATCAGATTGGGTATAGCATGCAGTGCCTGGTTGTTGCTTGTATCTTGGGGATTCGCTTTCGTATTTGTGTTTGACAGATTTTGTGCTTGCTCGTGTAAAGCGGAATCAGGATCGGGGCTGCTTGAGTGTTTATTGTTGACAGCAACAACGCCATTTACGCTTCTCTGAAATATATTTTGAAGACGCAATTTAAGTCATGATAGATTGAAATATGAGACAAAGCAACGCGATGCGTGCGATTGTATATTTGAGTAGGTCAAGACACACCGTGATCAAATAATCCAAAGACTTCTGCAGCTCACTGATGACGGGAACGTCCTTGTCATCCAGGCAATCCTCGCCTTGCTCGACGACGTGGCCACATTCGCTCGTCTCATTTTCGTCCGAGATAGATTGGAAAGGTCGCTTTCTCTTGAAGCAGTTCATGCTGTTGAACGAATGACTACCTCTACCAGAGGTAATTGTTCGATCGATCGTGCTTTCGCTCGCTTGCTCGAATTGAAGACTTTTGGCCTAATTTTTGATCTTCTATCACCGACTACCTATATTGGCAACAGAAAGCTGATAACCTTTTTACCTACAATGAAATTCTGTTATAGACTCTGATTCGTCTATTATTGCTAATAAAATATATTCTACTCGCAAAGTGAATTAAAGGTAAAATGAGATCATTCATAAGCGACATGTTCACTCGCGCCGAAGTACCACACTATAGCACAGTCACCAACCTTCACCAACATCATCACCAGATCATCTCCCATCATCACCATGTCACCTCCTGCCGCGCCACCTCCGTTCCGCCTCCTCCTCCACTCCCGAGACGGCTGCATCCCCCATCTGACCCCTCGCCTCATACGTTTGATTTTCAGTCAAGACGACGAGGACTCTTCGAAGGAAGAATGGCAATGGTACCGAAGTCACGTAATTCTCGGCGTGGCTGTGAAGGACACATGTGTCACCCCTCTTTATTCAAACAAGAGAAAGAGAGAAGATTCTAAATCGGATGGAATGAAAAAGATCAAGACCGCTGATGCTGTAGGGAAAGTCCAACACTGCAGTGCTGTCGAGGGATATCGTGACATTTCCGCTGACAACAAGAAGCCGTCAGGGTATACTTTTCTCAAAGCGGACAAAGCAGGTGCTATTTGCCAGGCAGTCGATTCCAACTTTTACCCTAGTATCAAGGGGAAAGAATCACCGCTTCATGATGTTTCTGGAATTGGTAACAATACAGAAACGAAAACATCAAGCTACGTTCACACATATTTGCGTCTCCCGAACTACATTCAAACCATGGTCGTGCCAACATTTTCTTTCGCCGCCCAAGAAATTGATGAGGGCGACTTAAACAATGGAAAGAAATATATTTCAAAACGACCTCAGAGTCAGAAGAACCAACCATCACATCAGGAAAGGTCCAAGGACAAAAAGAAGGAACAACAAATACCCAATGGTACTCAGAAGTCTGTACCAATTGATACTCCTCACGGCTGGCAATGTGTCACTCCAGAACAATACGGCGATGCAGTTGCAAGTCTCATTGTTCGAGGTACAAAATCGGCGAATGATGCAGGTGCGGTTGGATTATTTGATTCCTTGGATATGAGCAACTATGCCAATGTTTTGATAGAGGACAGTTCTGGAAATGGAAGCTCATGCCAGCCTAATCAGGAAGCTGGCACAGCAGCAGCAGCACTACAAAAACAAGCTTTGAAGAAGATTTCTACATCCTTTCAAAAATGCACTTCTTGGGCTACCAGTGTTCGTAACTGCATGCCAAATTCCTTGACTTGTATGGGATGTTCCATGTGGATCCCAGTCAATATATTTTCATCCTTCCTGCCGAGGCATGTGCTATCAAAATGCTTTGTGTCAAGTCATGTGGACAGAAAAAACATTCTAGTGGAGTCATCGAATGTTGCAATTGTGGGCTATGACACGATTCCTTCTCAGTTTCATGGCACACACCGGAGACGGCTTTTGCATGACCTTATCAGTGCTGTTCAATCTATATCCACCTCAGAATCGAAACAGTGCGCAAAGCAATTCCTAGTCTTGGCCGTGAATGATGTAAAATCTATACTGGATGCAGCTAGAGAAGGAGTGTCAATCATCGGTACTGATTTGGCTAGGTTGTGGAGTTGTAGTAGAACAGCATCGGTTTTGGATTTGTCATTGTCGTTAGCAAAAGAATCCATTGATTCAGAAGTCATATCATCCAAATCTACGACCGCTGTTCATGGAAGAATAGACTTAAGTCAAATACAATATGCCAACGATTGTGAGCCAATACTTCGAGGATGCACCTGTCTGACGTGCCGTCCACGACAAGCTTCAAAGAGACCCGCAGGCTATCTACACTATGAACAAAGAGCTGAAGATTCTGAAGCTAAGATTCCATCCTTTTCTCGAGCTTACATCCATCATTTGATTCAGGCTAAAGAAATGTTGGCAGATACTTTACTGTTTATTCACAATTTGCATCAAATGGTCCAGTTGGTTCGCCTGTTAAGCGAGGCTGCTTTACTAGATACGCTGAAAGAGAGTTGTGAAACAGACAGATTACATTCGACTTCAAATTTAGAGAGCTTTTGCCAACGGATCGAGCGACAATTATGATCTTGTAAAATGGGAGCGGAGTGCAGAAGGGAAGATAATAATTGATGTGTCAACTGTTTGCAGCCAATCTCATTTTTTGACACTTGTTAGTCAAATTACTGATGTGGCAAGAGTGGGTTAGAATTTCATTAGTCCATTCATGAATGCAACATGTATCCGCCATAAATAGCTAACTTAAAATGCCATGGTAAAACCCGAGTCATTCTTAATTCGATGTAGATAATCGAGTATGGTCTACAGCATATCATGTCAGGGATTGACCCGCACCGACAGCCAATTACTTTCACAAGGTTCATCGCCATCACCCCATTTGTCCACTTGGCGAAAATTATCGCCCAATCGCAGATAATCAACTTCGAAAGGGTATAACAGCATCAACAAGAATGTATCCGGTGGTGGAAGCACCTTTCCCTCCGCATCCCGTCCGCCAGCTGGTATTCCTTCTTGCGTTGCCCAGGTAGAGGTGTACGGAATACCAGGGTTCTCCCAAAAGAATTGTTCGCGTGCGGGATCACTTAGATTGCCCCATTGCTGCTTCCTTTCTGCAATCAAATACTCACTGTTATTACTGATACCATCAGTCGATTCATTGTTCGGATACAGTGATCCTTGGTTGCCGATGAATTGTAGCTCCCCTCGAATTCGGTATTGTTCACTCGACTTTGGAAACCTTTGATACAGTGAATATGAATAGAAAGCAAATTAAGAATGCATCGACTGAAAGAGTGTCGCCCGCAATGCAACACAATATTTTAACGCAATGGCCTGCGCGCCAATAAGTTGATATATGTGAAAAATATTCAGTCGTCGTACGAGCACTTACCACCAAACCATTTCAACGTTATTCCTTCTGGTATTGTTCATCTTATGAAATGATTCCATTTCTTTCACCTTGTTGGATCTCGAATCAGTAATCATTTTCATGACGCAATCTCCGTACTTAGATGCCTCGGAAGGATCACAGGTAGATGGAAAATTTTTCATGAAGCCACGAAAAACTACAGTGCGACATCGTGGCTCCATTGTTGTATGATCCACTGTAGAAATCTGAACATAGTTGGAGCCGCGAATTTTACGTGATTTTGCGATTGATATGTCGATGCGAGATTTCCAGTTCATAACAGCCTCGTTTTGATCTCTTTTGTTGTGAGATGATCCCCCTGCATCGGTGAGGCCAACATCTTCGCTATTCGTATGAGAATTGCTGGACATTTCACAGAACGGAGTTTGAGCGAAAGGTCTTAGATAGGATGAAAATCCCTGTCTTGCGAAAGTTCTGGGGGATGCAAGTCGTGATGCAGATACCCTCCAGAATCTGAAACTATTGCAGTTGTTGCGTGTTGGCGGGACGATATGGCTACTTCCCGTGCTTGTGGCAGCGCGTCGTTGAATGATGTAGGCTGGAAAGGAATTCGATGCAACTGCAAACGCGGGATGAAATTCAAACGAGGAAATCGAAAGCGCTAAAGCCATCCACAAGACGCAGATATTTTGCATAACAATATTATTTGACACCATAGAAAAGTCGGGCTGACAATTGTCACAGTTGTCGATGCCGGAGGGGATGAGGAGGATTGCTTGTCTTCTGTGGGTCTACCTACGTTCACCGGAGGATAGCTTTCACTTTCGCGTCGAAGTGTATATTACTACCGTACTATTCTCTACTATCACGTTTTACAAGGGAAAGGACGCGTATCAGACCTCCTAAGGAGGAGGATGCACCTCGTCAGGCGAAAATGGCCCGAAAAATGCCCAAAAGCACGATGTGTTAAGATAGTGGTACATATCGTGTATATGTTGGACCCCGTATTGAAAACCGCCCATTATAGATAATGGACGACCTAGCATCGATACTGGGACGCGCGGTTCCAATATTGATCGCGGAGCCCGTTAACTGCCCCTTCTTTCAATATCGGGATGCCAATTCTGATTCTGGAAGCCCAGTATCTATACTGGGATTTTCGCATCGTAACCCATTTTGATAATGTCATAATCTACAACATTTGTGAACTTTTTTGTGCACAAGTGGTTGTACCAATTCCTTAATAAGTCTACTTTACAGTTTAGCTAATACAAGTGTACGCACAAATCTGGTATGAAGGGAGAAAGTTCTCAATATTATATGTGCCACAGTATCCACAATATCATTTGGGAGACAAAATATTTTCACGAAGACATTTTTAAGTAGAAAGGACGAAGCTATAGTAACATGCTAGTAACTAATACTAATTGATTATTAATTAATTAATTAATCAATTAATCAATTAATTAATTGCTTGATGAATTAATAAACAGAAGTGTAAATTAATTACTTGAACTATCTCCAACTTCTTTGCTCCCGTTTATATTGGTTGATTGTTGTGTTTTGTTAACTGACATTTGTAATGGTGGCTATATTATCAGGCTTGTTTGTTGAGTCATCACAGACTCTCAGCACTCTCCTATTGCTTTAAGTTGATTGTTGGATTTGTTAGTGATCAGGCCATAGCTCTCTGCCCTTTTTTCCTAATTGCTTAGCTCTTTCAGAGTTGATTGTTGCATGCTTGCAGCTGATTTGGGGAAGATGAAAGATGGCATGCAAAGGCAAGATTTCATGCAAGTTCTGCATCAAAAACGGAAAAATACAATGAACTCACCTGTTTTGACCTACAAATACCCCCACTTTCTCGTCTTCAAGAGAGGTGGAAAGAGCAAGAGACCAGAGTTGGAAGGGTCAAAAATGGCCCTGCTCTTCTTCCCAGATTGTTGAAATTTGGAGATGAAATCTGAGCCCATGATCTCTCGGGAAGGAGTGCTCCGTGGTTTTTTCTTCCCACGTTGATCTGAGCATACCTTCATGAGCGCGTGGTCATAAGGATAACGTCGCTCGTCTTGGATCAAAAAAAGGAGCAATATTCGCTGAGATATTGCGAATCTGGTTTGCGGCCCGCTTGTCACCATGGTCGATCTGGATTTTTTCCGGAGCATGCTTTGTGATTCTGCGAGCCGCACACAAAATTACGTGGTACAGTCTCTCGTACAATACTGATCCATATGTATAGTATGGTAGAGTATTGTACTGTAAAACACATCATTTGGACCAGTACCACCGTGCGAATAAAAACAGCATATGTCTGTCTTGTCATTTTCTGTGAAGGCAGTAGTAATAAAAATTATTAGGCGTAAAAGATCTAACCAACTCCCGTGCACTCTTCTGTGCACAAGTTATAAATAATGTAACATAATAAAAAATTACCAGCTTCACGCGATACAATCAAAATAGAATTATGATATATAATTATAAAATATGCACAAAAAAGTGCACAAGTGGGAAATTCGCCCACAAAAAGGTACGTGGTATGTGCACAAATGTTGACTATGTTCCCATATTGAAAATTTTGTACTACAGCCCGGTACAATGTGTGATCTGATATGGTCGACTTTTAGTGTGGGTCTAATTTAAAACGCGAAAGGCCTTATCGGGGCCACATTAATTCATTCAAATGATTCGCGAGACATATGACCTCACAAAACAACTTATTGAAAACGGTCATTTTAGCACTTAGTTTATGAGGACAAACTCAAAGGGCCTTTATTTTGACTTTGAAACAACTCGAAGGGAGTTACCCGCCAATACAATAAAAAGAACATCCCATATTGAAAGTCCCCTTTTTTACGGGCCCCGCCATCAATATTGGAACCGCGCGTCCCAGTATCGATGCTGGGTCTTCCATTATCTATAATGGGCGGTTTTCAATACGGGTTCCGACATATACACGATACAATATTGTACCATACTGTTGTTTAGACTCAAATGCACATGAATAAAATAATGGTACCAGTTCATTGTAACCGCTTTGTTCTTAGTTTCATTGTCCACTTGTGTAACCGTTTCATCATACCCAGCTGTCCCTTCGTTCAGTACAATACACGAAGCCGCGAAACGAAAGCTTATTATAATGATATTTTGCTCAATGAGCAACAAGGAATTGAGGAGTTGAATTGAATCGGCCATCTACCTGACACTACAACTTCGCCTGTAACCGCGGATTGGTACTCCATGTGATCATGGAGGGCTGGAAAGACACAAGTCATGCATTCAATGATACCTCTAAAACTTCACCTGGTATCGACTCCTTTGAAATTCTTTCAAATGAATCCAATATTGGCTCTTGTAGGCCAAATGCATCAACCTCGTATACAACCAAGTTGATCCGTTCCGCTAACTCACACAAGATACTGTATCCTATGAGAAGTTTCATCGACAATACAGAGCTTGCCGACAAGGCTCCAATTAAATGGTCAGGCTTGACTCCACTTGATATGGTTCAAGAAGTTGTTAAGATTGCAATAGGATCGCCTAAGCTCAGACCTACGATGGAAATATCTGGTCAGGTGCATTCTGGGCATTGCTTTCTACAACTCCTCGCCAAGGAATCTAACGAGGATAGTTGTGTGGTTGCTGGCCAGAAAAGAAAGCGTGCAGAATTTGATGACGATTATGAAGACACCAGTGAGGGATGCAAGATAGTACTTGGGTCGGTGTTGGATGACCGAAGCAACTTCAGCACGGACGTATCTAATTCTCTTTTCTCGACCTGGAAACCGTCGGTTGTACTTGAGGAATGGAAATCGGATCACACCAAACTCATGGAACAATATCAGATCGATGACGAAGAAGCAGTCATCAAGCTGAAACATCTGGATAGTCTCGTCGAGCACTTTGAGCAGCAGCTGACCCTCGAGTCTTTAAACAACTGGTGCATTCCTTCGTATAACAGAATTCAGTCGATGTTTTCAGCAAATATGACGAGTCTTGTGCAGAGAGGAAGCATGCATCCGCTGCTGGATCAAGCAAATCAGCAGATGCAAGCTTTGATGGGAATGGTAAGCTCTAACGGGCCAAAGGCTGTTGCGCCTCGTGTCAAGTTCGACAATTTTGTCTCGTGTCAAGATGGCTCGAAAAAGCCGATTGCAAAACCCAACCCTACTCGTATCATCCGCGGCATTATCTTGCCCCAATCGCCTCTAAGCGAAAAGGCAAAAAAACACATTTTCGGCTCGTACTTGACCGAATGGCTTTGCCAAACCAGAAACTGGGCAAACCCTTATCCTGACGAAACTGTGCTGAGGCAAATGGCAAGCCACTTCATTCATCTCGGCTGCATTCCTGGAATAAACCATGATGGATGTTTTACTGAGACGGACGCTATCGAAAAGATTAACAATTGGTTTGTAAATTCACGCACACGTCAATGGCGCCCTGCGGTAGAGGAGGCATTTGATGCGAAACGTCCAGCCATGTTGTTGATGGAAGATTCTATGCGGATTTTCAGGGCGAAGGAATTAAGGCCTCTCATTGGATGGGATATCAATTTACTGTTCGCTCATATTGGCGATTACTTAGCGACCTGGGACAAGAAAGAGTCTAAATCAGCCGCAAGGAAACATGGTCTCGCTCAGTCTGAAATCCGAAGGCAACGCTTCTAAGCTTTCAACTGAGAAAGTTGAGGATATCTGTCGTGACCATTGTCTCTTTCATCAACTTCCAGGCGCACTCGCCGCGACCTTAGACGGGTATGGCTTGATGGCATCCAATGACTTGTCTGCACATGACTCTTTTGAAGAAGTCGAGTCAGGTGACATAATGGACTGTCCTCTCAAGATACCCAATAAGTAGGTCAGGTCGGATTTTGATGAAGTTGTTGGGAGTGGGCGAAAATTGGGAGGACGCAGGACTTGGGACGTCATGACGTCAGCTTTATCTAGAGCCTCGAAGAGGCTGATGTAGCGCGCGGAGTAGTAAGAAGTAGCGTTTGGTGAGCAATAACGGTGTGTGCGATATGCTCACTTCTTTAAAATAATAATCTACAGTTTATCATCACGATTGCACGTAAATCTGAAGTCTCTTGGGAAGAGAGGAGAGGAGGACATCTTTCATCAGGTTTTTCAACATTATTTTAAAGAAGTGATCACATCATCGAGAAGATGAGCGGACATCCCGGGGGTGCGGGACAAGCGGGAGGAGCGGGCCGTGGAGGTCCAGAGAGGAAGGTCGGGGCGAAGCAAAAACCAACGAAGAAGACATCTGCCTACACCTCCAACACCGAGGCAATCAAGACAGACATCTTTGATTGCAGCAAGCCTGAACACGCCGCGGCCTTCGAGAAGTCGCTAAAGAGGGTTGCGGATTACATTCAGCGTGAGGGAGATAAGGAGAGTGTCCTGGTCGCTGAAGGCATCGAGACGTTTACCACCCCCACAATTCAAGTTCCACCCATGCCACCAAGAATCCAGGACCCCCTCAACCCTGGAGTGCTAATCGAGGACATGGGAGCGATGATCATGTGGGAGGGCGAGCTGCGACACCTCCCAACCCGATGCAATGACCTTAAGAAGGGGATGGTCCAAGGGTATGCTATCCTCTGGAACCAATGCACGCCGACCATGAAAAGTAAACTAGAGCAGCACCCTGACTACCCCACCATCAACGGGAACAAGGATCCAATTGCTCTGGTGAGGGAAATGCGGAACATAGTATGCGGGCAAGAGGCCCACACTCAAGATGCCTGGAGCCTTTGCAAACTAATCAAGTTCATGCTAGGCGAGTATCAAAAAGAGAATGAGACCAACGAGAACTGGATGGAGCGCTTCCACGGGATGTGGGAGGCGGTCAAGCAGCACGGGGGAAGCATTTGGCACCACCCCTTGCTCATTCAAGATAGGGCTCGAGAAATTGCGGGAACTGGTAACGCGGCCACCGCAGATCAAGTGAGACAGGCGGAAGAGGCCGTGGAGAATGAAATGAAGGCAATGTTCATGTTAGCCCGGGCCAACAAGGCTCGACATGGGAAGTTTTGCACTCACCTGGAGAATTCATGCACCGTGGGGTGAAATGAATACCCATCAAACACCACCGAACTCCTGTCCATGCTAAATAACTGGAAGAATGACAACGACACGAAGCACTATAACCACACCCAAGCAAGACTCGATGAGGACGATGGTTTGAACTTCGCCCAAGAGGGTGAGCAGGAAATGGCACCCGATGAAAAGAAGGGTGTCAGTATGATGCAGTCTCGAGCTGGCAATGGCAAGGGCATTTTGAAAAAGTCGACCTATCAAAACACAAAGACAAATGATGTAACAACCAACAAACAGAGTGACATCAAAAACAAACCATGCGTGCACTTCGGAGGAGACCACGGGCTAGAGGAGTGCCCGCAGATAACCGAGGCGGAGCTAGGCGAGATACTAATACAGTTGGGCGGGTTGAAAGAAGGAAGCATGATCTTCCAGGACGAGGAAGAGAAGGGTAATGCTCTGAAGAAGCACTACCTGTACCTCGACACTTGCTCGACGGAGGATCAAATGGTTGTTCCAGACTATCTCAAGAACATTCGTAAGGTAGATAGCCCTCTGACCCTTCACACGAATGCAGGGAAGAGCCAAACCAATCAGAGGGGAGATCTTGGAAATACCACATTCTGGTTGGATCAGAACGGCATAGCCAATGTGGTCTCACTACGCACTCTCGTGGGCAAGTTCAAAGTGACCTACAAGAGTACCAAGGAAGGGGGTGCTTTCCTTTGCAAGACCCCAAAAGGGACTATCAGGTTTGAGAGGTGCCCAGTGACCGGTTTTCCGTACATGGACATGAAGAAGTACAGGCGGAAGGCAGCCACCATGATGCTACAGACAATCAGGAAGAACTATGAGGGCTACACGAGGGAGGAAGTTGAGCGAGCCATCCTTGCAAGAAAGATGCAAGCTAGGGCAGGCCACCCGAGTGAGACGGCATACAAGAGGGAGGTGAGTCGGCAAAGTCCCAGCTCTCTGTTCACAACTCCCCTATAACGCCCAAAGACATAACAAATGCTCGTTCAATATTCGGTCCTTCACTACCATGCATTAAAGGCAAATGGACCAGGGGGAGACCCGACCCAGTAAGACCCGAGTACGTGGGGATACCAGCCGAGCTCATAGCTGAGAACAAATACGAGACTTTAGCGGCTGATGTCATGTTTGTGTCTGGGTTACCATTCTTAATAACGCTGTCAAGAAGGGTGCGATACATCACGATCCAATTTGTACCAAGGAGGACAGCCGGTGAATTGGCGAATGCAATGAAGATGGTGGTAGGCCTATATAGACGAGCCGGAATCATTTGCCAAACTGCTTTGATGGATGGGGAGTTCGAAAAAATAAATCAGAAACTAATTAATATAATTGAGGTCAACATCACAGCAAAGAACGAGAAGGTGCCAGAGATTGAGAGAAAGATTCGACACATAAAGGAGAGAGTCAGAAGCATGAAGGCCGATCTACCGTACCAAGTGCTGCCTAACATAATGATCAAGCGAATGGTGCTACACGCTGGACTACTTCTCAACGCCTATGTCAATAAACAAGGGATATCAAATGAATACTCGCCCAGAGAGATTATTTTAAGATGGCAATTATGTTGGGATAAACATTGTAGGCATCCATTTCGAGCGTACGGACAGGCCTACGACGACCCAAGTTCTACAGAAACTAACACGCAGCAAGCCAGATCGCGAGACGTAATCTGCATGGGCCCGACGGGAAACATACAAGGGAGCTACTATTTTGTCGACCTGAGCACCAAGGCTGTGACAAAGAGAAGAAGATTCCAAGAGTTACCAGTACCTGACAGCATAATCAAAAAGGTGGAAGCCTGGGGCCGTCGGGACAAACAGACTGGAATCATAAGATTCCGGAACAAAAACAATGACCCATATGAATGGGACAATGAGCACGACGCCCTGGTGGAGGATAACGCACCTGAGCCAGAGGAAGCACCGTTTTGGGACATCCCCGCTGAGACCCCAGGAGTGGAGATTGAAGCGAATGTGCCAGCCCTGGTGACACCGCCGCCACCACCCGAGGAGCAACGGTTGGCAGCAGCTGTGGCGAACGCTGGTATTGATAGTGAATTCGAGGAATTCAGGTTTCAAGGTAACCATGGCAATGGGGAGAGACGACAGGACGATCAGATTGTAATAAATCACAATCAGTTCAACGTCATCCCCGCGGAGCATGGCGAAATCGAGGTGGGAGACAGTGAGGTGGATGATGAGGACGATATGCCAGGGCTTGAAGTCGAAAGCGCGGCGTCGGAATCAGATGATGAAACATATGTGGATGAGGAGCTGGAGGATATCAATCTGGAGTACAATGATGAGGATGAGCTGGTTGAACAAGAACAAGGAGATGAGAACGAGGGTGAGAGCACAGGAGTGCAAGAAACCAGGAGTGGACGAAGAGTAAGACCTCCAGCATGATACCGCGACACAATCAACATCACGGTAGGAGGAATGCATTTTACTGTTGGGCAGATTCATTTCACAGTCGCAGCTGAGGATCTTGTAACGCCGATACCCATCTATAAGGAGGAGCTGCAGGTGCTGGGAGTGATTATGGTACAACTTAGCCTAAAAGAAGGGCTAACACGATTTGGTCAGAGAGGAAAACAGGGGGCATTAAAGGAAATGAGGCAGTTACTGAGGACCTTTTCCCCACGCGATCCAAAAACACTCACCAGAGAAGAACGAAGAAAGGCACTTTCCTCCCTAATTTTCCTTAAGGAGAAGGAATCCGGAGAGGTAAAGGGCAGAACCTGCGTGAACGGGGCGCCACAAAGAGAATACATAAGAAAGAAAGATGCGGCGTCACCTACCATAGCAACAGACTCTGTCTTCCTCACTGGGGCCGTAGACGCATACCAAAGGAGGGACGTGGCGTACATCAATCTCCCTGGAGCCTTCCTTCACACGCTGACGGATGAAAAGGTGATCATGGTACTCAGAGGAGAACTGTGCGAATTGATGTGTCTGGTGGAACCGAAGCTGTATCGCAAGTATGTTTGTAAGGATAAAAGAGGACAACCAGTCCTATATGTAGAGCTGTACAAGTCTCTATATGGACTGATGAGATCAGCCCTATTGTTTTACAGGAAACTTCGAAAGGAGTTAGAGGAATATGGGATGGAGATGAACCCATACGGCATGTGTGTGGCGAATAAGGATACGAAACATGGGCAACTCACGTGGCACGTGGACGACCTGAAATTATCGTGTAAAAGTAAAGTGGAGGTGACGTAACTGATTTGTTACCTGAGAAACATTTACGGGGAAAAAATGACAATCAAACGAGGAGGAAAAGGGAAGTACCTCGGAATGAACCTGGATTTCACTGAGCCAGGTGTATTCCAAGTAGACATGTCACAATACGTGAAGGAGATACTCACAGATTTTCCCAAAAAGATCAAGGAGTCAAGTCCGATGCCCCACTCCGATAGTCTCTTCACAGTGAAGGAGGAGGATGAGGCCACGCTGCTCCCTGAAGAGCAAGCAATCCAATTCCACCGTACGACGGCGCAACTGCTGTTCCTATCAACAAGAGCAAGAAAAGATATACAAACTGCCGTCTTGTTCCTCACCACTAGGGTAAAACAACCCGACCGAGACGACTGGAGGAAAATTCGAAAGGTATTAGAATACCTCAATGGCACCATAGAACTGAAGTTAAAAATCAAGGTGAAGGACTTATGAGTTATGAGATGGTACGTGGACGCGGAGCACATGGTGCACTGGGACTGCAAAGGGCAGACCGGCGCAGCCATGACGATGGGAAGGGGAGCGGTGTTGAGTTACTCATGGAAGCAGAAGGTGAACACAAAGAGTTCGACGGAGACTGAGTTGGTAGGTGTGGATGACGCCATCTCCAACATATTGTGGAGCTTATATTTTTTGCAAGCGCAAGGCTGCGGGACGAAACACGCTATCATCTATCAGGATAACAAGAGCGCGATTCTTCTAGAATCGAATGGTAAGTGGTCAAGTGGCAAAAGAACGAAGCACATCAAAGCGAAATACTTTTTCGTGACAGACAAAGTGGCTGATGGGCATGTGCTCATCAAACACACGCCCACCAAGACAATGTGGGCTGATATGAACACCAAACCTAAACAGGGAAGGGCGTTCCGCGTTGATCGGAGCAAAATGATGAACTGCCCAGAGGAACTCGACACTAGCAATGAAGAGGGCAATGAAGATGAGATGCGGATGATATCAGAAGAGAAGAGAAATGAGAATGCACCAAATCAGCCCACAGGAGAAACGCACGTTACCCATAACACCAAGGCAAGGCACGTGACATGGGAAAGTTCGCAGGAGTGTGTTGGGAGTGGGCGAAAATTGGGAGGACGCAGGACTTGGGACGTCATGACGTCAGCTTTATCTAGAGCCTCGAAGAGGCTGATGTAGCGCGTGGAGTAGTAAGAATTAGCGTTTGGTGAGCAATAACGGTGTGTGCGATATGCTCACTTCTTTAAAATAATAATCTACGGTTTATCATCACGATTGCACGTAAATCTGAAGTCTCTCGGGAGGAGAGGAGAGGAGGACATCTTTCATCAGATTTTTCAACAGAAGTGGGCAAAAAGTGTAACGACAGAGTATGATAAGGTTTGGATAAACGAGTAGCTGCCGTCGCATTGGTTGGAGCATTCCCCCAATCAATAGATTAATTAATATTACCACCAATATAAATTGTTCTCTTGGTGACATCCGACATAACCACATAGACATCATAATGCTGTTGCTCGCAATTTGTCACTTGCGATAAGGCATCAGGGAAGAAACAAAAAAATGTATGATTTTTGGCAAGCATTTGAATTGTTCGGTAGAGTACTATATTATTTACACATGTTACAAACATAATATTATTACAAAGGAGTCACACATACGTTACGGTCAATTTCAATCATGGAAAATCTCTCGACAACATTGATAGGTAATTCCTATATGAATTATTGCATGTTATATTCATATTAATTTTAACATACTACAATTATATCTGAATGGGACGCTACCCTCAGAACTACCACAATTTACCTACTAAGTGTAGAAAACGTCTAAGATAAAAACAAGTAAACATTCTAAAATTTGAAGGTCTAAGTAAAAGTGAAAATGTCTACCGGTAGAAAGTTGAAATTTTTTCGCCAAGACATTTTTATCTCACGATGACAGCTAGCAACAAATTTAACTAGTAGAATGCTAGCAACTCAATAAACTAAGACTTTTTTATCTAGAAATGAAGCTAGTAATTAACCCTTCAAGTGACATTTGTCTTTAAATGTCAAAATGGTGTATAAGAAACTGTATAGTACCTCAACACATTTTTATTACAATTACCTATTACGCACTTAGATCACATATTCACACATTCATCACTCATCAATTCATTACATTACTATACATCTATACCCAGGGCCACCCTCATTTATGTGTCTCATCCTTGGAAGACAAATGTACCATCCTTTGTGGTTATGAGTACAAACTGTTTTGCTCACAATTTAGCTAGGCTGCACTTGTGAACCTCAAGACATTTTTATTATTAGCTTTGTCTTTGTGTACTTCAAGACGTTTGTATTATTAGGCTATACTTGTGTACCTCAAGACATTTTAATACTACTACTACACACAGGTCACATAATCACACATTCATCACTACCATCTATTCATTTTATCACTGACCTCTACCCAGTGCCACCCTCACTTATTTGTCTCATCCTTGGACAACAAATGTACCAATTTGGGTTTATGAGTGCAAACGGTTTTGCTCACAATTTAGACCTGTTGATGTTGCTTGTGAAGGAACATATTTGCTGTTGGGGTATGATACATCAAGCAGAGGTTCATGATCATGCCTTCCCTGAACCATGACCAGAGCTTTGTATCTCACCAGTGTACCCTCTATGAACTAGGTCACATATTTATTTTCCACAAGAATAAATGATATCACAAAGACTTAATTTTGCATCAATCTCAAACAAATCATTAAAGCATAAAAGAAACAATTTAGCCACAGTCCTCAACGTAGGACACTCTCCTTCTTAACCCTCACCCGTATCTAGAGCAAACACCGACTCTAGTTAACCAAATTGCCCAATTTAGCCCACTTGCGCTCACTTCTGAGTCAATCTGATTGCACCATTCGATTCCTTGCAAAAATTACGTTCTAGTGGTACTCACAACATGTTTGTGACAGCATATCATGTCACAAAAACAGTGAGGACCATCGCCATACTTTCGTCGTACAAATTGAGCAATGTCCCTTTTCTGGTGTAGTCTCTATCTCGTAAAGCGTAAAATTTGGTTATCTAGAAGTAAATATTACGTAATACGTTATCAAGATTAAAAGCGGCTAATATATAGTTATCGTAATTCTTGAATCGTTAACAAGATACGAAGAAAGTGCTCTAATTAAGTTAACTAGGTACACTTTTTTGCTCTAGTTAACGCACTTTGGTCCAACGTTATGTAAGAGGGTGAATAATTTTCATAACAGATAAATGAGCACCATAGCCTCTATATATCAAATCAATAGCCTCTTGCAATGTGCCCAGCCCTAATCATCGCTGAAACTTTAACACAAAACATTCCTTGTAAGTGCGTTATCACTGTTGCTGTGAATGGGGAAATTTTGATGAAAACTGAGCAAAGATGCAAAAAGTAGGAAAGAACCTTTATCTCACCTTTCCCTTGCAGACATTGCTTTCTATTGCTGTTTATCTGGGGAGGATGAAAGTGGTGTCTCAATATTTAGTCTGGGGTTTGAGATATGAATCTGCCAAGGTTGGTACATAAGAAGTTGAGTGGGATATACCAAGTCATAAAATCAAAGTAAAAAATGGGAAATATTTTCTCTCAATACTATCTCACTATTCCTGTTCCTTATTGCTTCTAGCAGCAGAGTGACAAATATAGAGTCTTTGTATTCAGTCGTGGAGCTGAGATATGAACCATGGCATGAGCATTGTCTAAGTAATGAATTGAAAAGATATCATAAAATTTAAAAATGAGAAATTCATATGTTCTCAAGAGCAAGGTGACAACAGTGGCATCTCCTGGTTCACTCTGGGGGTAGAAACCAACCACTTTAAGTCAAAGTAGTAAAAGGGGGAATTCATTTGTCTCATGTTGCGCCAACTGTCCCTGTTCATGTATGTTCTTAGCAGCAGGCCAGTGTCAGCAATGTAGCTAGATTCAGCATGGGTGCCAGGATTGAAAAGGTTTCCAGCAATGGGGCAAACATGTCATGATGGTGATGCATGGACATACAATGATATCAAGTCAGTGTAGAAGTATGGTGCAAAGAGACCTGCAGTAGGTACAAGGTATAATACTGTACCAAACATCTGTCACGATCTTGTGTGATTCACTTTTTTTACGGGACAAGGTAGATTTTACGGTGTGGCAGACAGATGCGTCTTCTTATTTTGTTAGGCAAATTTTGGTAGAAATTATTACCCTCATGGCTACTTAAGTAGCAGCACGCTTACATATTTACGATCAATAACACATGACGTATTGAAAAAGTCGACATAGCGCTACATCACGAACTAGTACTCGGAAATAAAAATATTACCTTGGTAGTATTTTAAAATTAATATGGTAATACTTCATCCTTCTTCCCAGCTGGTTCCCCATCATGACGATTTCCAAGCTGCCGTCAGATCACCTCTTACTCAAAAACTACCAATGCAACACCAGCTCCACCACGATGCCCTCACCGCCACATCCTCTGAGACCATCCACCTGCTAAATTTGGCCCCATTTGATGATTCTGTTGAGATATGACACCATTTTCACCACTTCAATTTTAGGTCGCAGTGTCCATGATGATAGACCAAGGGGGGCACACAATTAAAGCTACAGCAAGGGCATCCTGCGGTTTCCACCCTCATGCGGATATGGCCTGCAATCTCATACATCAAGAGAATGGTAAGAAGCCATTGCTACTTTGAGGATGTTCGAATCTCTTGTCGCTCATGCACAATTTTTTTCAATCAGTTGTCACTTCTCAAGCTCCCCACAGTAAATTGAACACAGCTACAAAAATAAACAACAATCAACCGCATAGTGGATCAGAAGTTATTTAAAAGTTCACTTGCGCTAGGGCACGTAGCAACAGATGAATTCAATGCCAACTATAAATTACTTGTAAATATTCCAATTTTGTTTCATTTTACTATCACAATCAAGTTGAAATTACTTCTGTCACCCCATGATAGAGTTACTCAATTACTTTGATTTAGGAGGGCTTTAACATTTGTCTCCACTCAGTCATCATACACAGAGCCTCCCTCCCCATTTCTACTTTAAAACTCTTCAGAGCTTTGAAAGAGTGCCAATGGGTTGATCTCTCCCTCCGTCACATATTGATACTCTTATACTGTTTATATTAGACAAAAATGCAATTTGTCAACTAAAAGTAAAGATTGGAGGTAGTATTAAAATCTTAGAGTCAGTACACACTGATGGTATAAAAATCTTAGAATTAGTACACAGCACACTTTATCATTGTCCATGTTGACGGAGGCTTTCACAAACTAGCCCCCTTAAAGACCAGTGTGCAGTTTCTTTTCATATCTAGCACAAGGAGCTTGAAGGCATGAAAATTAATAGACCTATGAAATCTTGAAGTTGCATAACTAATCTGAGCTTTAACTGCATCACACATTAATTTGTTGGTGACAATCAGTAGCTTTATTGGTTCATCAGTAAGCAGCAGTCCATACTGTATCCATCCAATTGTCAATAGTTCCCAGACCTTTCTCCCGCAGGGTTTCGGGCAAAGTGTTTTTTTCTGACCATAGACTTAGAGAGGTGCTAATGAGCAGTTTTATGAAGAAATGTGGATTTTTGAAGCGGATACCAACTTGATACCAACTAGACTGGTACCATGCCTCTTTGAATTACTGAAAGGCATTTCACTGGAACCACTCTCCCAACATATTTGATATAAACATCTTGTATAGGACAATGTCTTGGTTGATAGAGTGCCAAAGTAAGTCAGAGTTAAAAGTCAAGAATTCTTTGTGACAGGCACATAAGGTATAGAAATGTGGAACAAGCAAGAACCAGCCTAGATGTTTTGGAATGCATTAACAATTACGTACATAACGAATGACCATGTGGCTCTGTACATTGTTCTACTCTAAGTGAGAAACGCATAGCATCTGTCCCAGAGGACTCACTATGCAAAATACACAATACACTACAATGATCATGAACAACTCATATGTCCTAAAAGATTTCATGATTATAAGTCACCCAAGACAATCCATTAAACTCTACAATAAAGCACACATAAAATAGTAATTTACATTTTCCCCTTCTAGAGTATAATATGCACAAATTTGCATCATGTCTTTGTCAATTATTGTTTTAGAGACCCCATTAATCTATTCTCAATTCATCTATAAATATGCATCATGCCTGGTGTCTGTCTTTGCAGGAAATATTACTGTCTCATGTGAGATGATGCCCTTACTAGAGTTACCGATTGCATTATATTTATTGTACTAAAGTTGTTTGAAAGGGAACCATCTCTTACTTGGGCATTAAAATAAGTCCCAGTATCATTTGACATGTCTCTTTACATGATTGTTCTGTAGAACACAATACGATACCTATTCCATAATCTTAGGCATGCATGATGTTCTTGTAGAGTAAGATAGAGGCAAAAGGTACTGTGCTTTTATTACACTTGGTAATACTTCCACCTGTAACAAGTTTGCCTGTGTAATGAAAAGTGAAAGAGACAACCATACTGAGCCATTTTTAATTCCCCCTCTTCTTTACTGGTATTGGTCATAGAGGGGCTCATGAGCTGCTTCATGAAGAAATGTAGATTTTTGAAGCCGATATCAACTTGATACCAACTAGACTGCCAGCATGCCTGTTTGAACTCTTTGAATTACTGACAAATGCAGGAAAATAGAGGAGGGTAGATTGACTGAATCTGCCTCTGAGAGCATTCTTTTTTATTTTTATGGAATAGAAGGAGGAAATGAACCATTGAAATTTGTTTTGAGAATGAACTATAAGAAATTTTTCTTTGGTGACTGTTGCTACTATTGTTGATGTATTGAATTGCTTCCTGCTATGTCACTAAAAATGGCCAGTTTAAACTCAATTGGTGACATATTTTGACATGAGCATTTCAATACTCTTTTTAATCCCTCATTCTACCCAGTCTATTGAAGCCAATAATTTCACTTTTGTAAAGACCATGGCACATCCGCAATGTTAACCACAACAACAATGCTGGTGCACCCTCATCAACGGCGGTACCTTACCTTGCATTCACACTTGTCCACAGTTTCAGCAATCAACAAGTAAACATGGTACTGGCGATTATGTTGGCAAGTTTTATATGTTACTAGTGATCTTACTCTATTTCATGCTGCTCGAACAACTGTAAATAATTGATTCATGTCAACTAAATTAATTCCTCATTTCCCTTCCTGTCCGTATCACTCCTGTCTTTGTTGCTATGGTTACCTACCATCTCAATGAAAGTGTATTGTTGCTTCCACAACCTGAAATAGTATGTGATGCTCCATGCACGTGAAGCTACCTGTTTGTTCCACAGATTGCCATTCATCGATGGGATTGTTCTGCCAGTCCAAGGCACCTGTTTGACTGGTTGATTGTTGGGTCGTGTTTTGAAGTAGGAGGCATAAATGTTGTTGTTTATTTTCTTCTCATGTTTTGTTTTGTTTTGTTTTGTTTTGTTTTGTTTTGTTTTGTTTTGTTTTGTTTTGTTTTGTTTTGTTTTGTTTTGTTTTGTTTTGTTTTGTTTTGTTTTGTTTTGTTTTGTTTTGTTTTGTTTCGTTTTGTTTTGTTTGAATAACTTTGTTGTTGTTGTTTTACTCAAACTTTGAACGGTTGACTGTTGCGTGGTGTTTTGAAGTAGAAGGCATCAATGTTGCTGGTTTCTTTTAACTTCTCATGTTATACTTTGTTTTGTGTTGTGTGAATAACATTCTTTGTTGTTGTTTTACTCAAACTTTTGAATGGTTGATTGTTAAGCAGTGTTATGATGTAGGAGGCATCAATGTTGCCGGATTCTTGTTACTTCTCTTTTTGTTTTGTTTTGTTTTGTTTTGTTTTGTTTTGTGCATAAATGCAATGTTCCTCGACCTGAAATACGTGATCTCTTGCTGCTTCATCATAAAAATCTATCGCGCTGTTCTACGATGAGATTATAGGGCGGCGCGGCAGATTTTGGGTGGGGATGATTGATTATCGGGGACGACAATGTGAAGGGAAGTGCGGGGAGTCGTTCATGTCCAAAATTGTAGACTTAGTCTACGATTTTTGTGGAGCCACTGGTGGTGCAATGGACCCGAGTAGGGTATTGTTGGGTCGGGTCCGTTAGTCGCTATCCGACAAAAAAACCGATCGTCAAAACTCTGGTTGGTTGTTGAGTTACGGACGAAAAACAATTTCGACGGCCATGGTGGGCGGGTTTTGGAGATTATGGATCTCTTCTGGCGGATATTTTTTTGGGGGGTCAGTTGACAAATAATGGGGTGTGTCACTTCATACGCCTCCACAATAGTCAAATGCCGTCACAATGCAAGAAGAAACCACTCACATGTCCTAGAAGATTTCGCGGCCTAACGTCACATGAGACAATCCGTAAAACTCCAAAACATTATATTGAACTACAAATATAGCAGCTGAACTACATATCAACGGTTGAACTACTAAAACTGCACTTAATGGATCCTTCAAACTAAAGAAAAAAGATTTACTGTCCGTCAAACTATGCAGAATCATATTTCTGTCCGTCAAACTACGCAGAGTCATATTTCTGTCTGTCGAATTACGCAGAGTCATATTTCTGTCCGTCCAACTGCGCAGAAGCAATTTACTATCCTTTCAACTACTCAAAATCATTTCTAGATCCATCGAACTTAGACATTATGAAAACCACTTTTCTTTGGCCATTCACGCAGCCCGAGCATTTGTACTTGTTAAATTCGTTACTAGCTGCCATCTCTAGATAAAAAATGTCTTCACGAAAAATGTTCATCTTCTCTCTAGACATTATTTTCATTTTTACTTATACCTTTAAATTTTACAATCAAGATTTTTTCAAAATCTTAGTTGTGTTGGAAACTGAGACGTTTTCTCCTTCTCCTTCTTCTTCTCCTTCTTCTCCTTCTTCTCCTTCTTCTCCTTCTTCTCCTTCTTCTCCTTCTTCCTCTCTTTTCCTTCTTCTCCTTCTTCTCCTTCTTCTCCTTCTTCTCCTTCTTCTCCTTCTTCTCCTTCTTCTCCTTCTTCTCCTTCTTCTCCTTCTTCTCCTTCTTCTCCTTCTTCTCCTTCTTCTCCTTCTTCTCCTTCTTCTCCTTCTTCTCCTTCTTCTTCTTCTTCTCCTTCTTCTTCTTCTTCTTCTTCTTCTTCTTCTTCTTCTTCAGTGAGACAGTTTTTTTCATTTTTTGCCAAAACAGATACTGACCATGAAGTTGATCAAAACTTACCTGTAAATAATTCATTTTTTGCTTGGACTTACATGGGTAGTCATAGTGTCTTAAATATCTGCCTACCTTTAAAATTATATTTTTGTGAATAGCTTAAAGAACAGCGCTATGTAGAAAACATATTTTTCAAGAATGGTTCTGTAAACTTGAAGGGAACATTTTAAAGTGTCACGAATCATTTTAGTCCTACAACAATGGTTCTGTAAACTTGAAGGGAACGTTATCATGTCACAAAAGAGTGTCAAACAAGAACGATTTTGTGAAAATACAGATTTACACTAACGCATCCACTGCCAAAAATCTTGCAGCGGCTGCTGGTAATCAAGATTTTTTCAAAATCTTAGTTGTGTTGGAAAGTGAGCCATTTTCTCCTTCTTCTCCTTCTTCTTCTCCTTCTCCTTCTTCTTCTCCTTCTTCTTCTCCTTCTTCTTCTTCTTCTCCTTCTTCTTCTTCTCCTTCTTCTTCTTCTTCTTCTTCTTCTTCTTCTTCAGTGAGACAGTTTTTTTGCTTTTTGCCAAAACAGGTACTGACCATGAAGTTGATGTGAACTTACCTGTAAATAATTCCTTTTTCGCGTGGACTTTCTTGGGTAGTTATATTGTCCTAAGTAATTGCCTACCTTTAAAATTATATCTTTTTGTATAACGTATGACATTATTTTCTAGAATGTTTCTGTAAACTTGAAGGGAACTTTAGTCACAAATTATCATTTTAATCATACAACAATGGTTCTGTAAACTTGAAGGGAACGTTGTCGTGTCACAAAAGAGTGTCTACGTCTAACAAGAATGATTTTGCACACTAAAAATGGGTACATACTTTTAAAATGGGCGCGAGGGCGAGTGCGGCGCGCGCGAAGCTCGCTAGGCGCTCGCGCCCATTTGCAACTACTATAGTACATATTAATTAAGCGTAGAAAAGTGGCATACTAATACAAGCACTTTATTTCAAAAGTATGTCTTCCTCTGTCTCTACAAATCGCATTCTGTTTCGTTCGCTACAAAAAATCTTGCAGAGGCTGCTGGTAATATTTACTTCTTTTTATTAAGACGTTTTTTACACTTAGTAGGTAATTGGTGGTAGTTCTGAGGGTCTCCCTGCACCTCGCTTAAAACGGAAAGTGAGGACAAACGGACACACTGTCTCACCGTACGTGTCGCGGTCTCCCGCGCCTTTGTGACCGAGAAGAGTAATACGTAGTAATATTTTATCCGTACTCGGAATTATTCTATTGACATATTTTGCCGAAGTGATTGATTTAAGATCCTGTTTTGGCCCACCACACATCTCCGTTGACACTCGTGAATCTTTCCTTTTCACCAAATAATTTATCTATGTATCACAGATTATGACATTGGATTCTCTCGCATAAATCCAACATGTTCGCATCTGTTGCTAGAGTCACCCTCAAAGCCGCCGCAGCCACCGTCTTGGGCACGGGCGTTTATGTAGTCTCCTATCCTGTCTTCTGCAAACAACGTTCTGAGAAGGTCGTCGTCGTCGGGGGCGGCTCTGCTGGTATAGGTGTGGCGGCAATGCTTCAGAATGAAGGAGTTAAGAACGTCACAATCGTAGAGCCGAACCAAACTCATTACTATCAGCCGCTTTGGACTCTTGTTGGTCAGGTTTACTCTTTGTGTTCTTTTCAAGTTTTGGCGTTTCTTACATACACTAAAGAAATGTCTTCACTACCAAAATAATATGTTTTTAATACTTTCAATTCAGGCGGTGGTCTGGCGTCTGCAAAAAATAGCCAGAAGGATATGAAAGACGTCATCCCCAAGGGTGCGAATTGGATCCCGAAGCGAGTTGAAAGCTTCGAACCAGATAGTAATAAAGTGACTTTGGATGATGGAAGCACTGTTGAGTATGATTATTTAGTCGTTGCTGTGGGGATGCAAACTGATTGGGACGCCATCCCTGGTCTCGAAGAAGGACTGGAGAAAGAAGACAGTGGAGTCGTTTCAGTATACCACCCAAAGTACTGCTCCAAAACGTGGCAAACGTTTCAGTCCATCAAGAATAACCGCTCTTTCAATGCTGCCAATCCAGCCACTTTCCTCTTCACTTTCCCTCCAACACTACTCAAGTGCGCCGGCGCTCCCCAAAAAATCATGTGGGTTCTGGAAGACACTCTGCGGGGCGAAGGTAAAAGGGACCATGCAAATCTTACATTCTGCACCCCTGGCGCGTCCATGTTTGGAGTGAAGCACTATTCCGAAAAGCTCGAGAAGATGCGAGTGGAGGTTAGTGCCCGCCAATGCCTTTGAAAGATTACTTCCTCTTTCATATTATTCTCACTCACTAATGCGCTTGGATCAGCGTGGGGTGCACGCGGCTTTCGAAAACAAACTAGTTTCGATTGACGTCTCTAACAAAATCGCCACCTTTCTGGATATCAAGAACAACTCCAATGTCAAGAAGCACTATGACATGCTTCACGTAGGGCCGCACATGAGTGCACCTACTTTTCTACGCAAGTCACCACTTTCTGATTCGAGCGGATGGGTAGATGTAGACAAACACACTATGCAATCGACCAAGTACAGCAATGTATTTGCTTTGGGGGACTGCACCAACACTCCTAATAGCAAGACTGCAGCAGCTGTTACCAGCCAGGCACCAGTCGTCGTCCACAACATTGAACGTTCGATTGACAAATTGCCACTAGATGGATTCTACACTGGTATGCAAACTCGATCTTTCTCGTACTTCTCCTTGACATGAACTAACATTTGTGTCACCCCCCGTCAGGATACGCATCATGCCCACTGGTGATTACTCGCAATCAAGTGCTCCTAGCCGAATTCGGATACGGTGGTCAACTTGCTGAGACATTCGACAGAAAAAACGGAAAGTTCCCCTGGAAGTTCATTGGTACAGAAGGGTATCTTCAGCAACGATTCTTTTTCTTCTTGAAAGAGACTCTTTTTCCTTATGTGTACTGGAATTTGTGGACAAAGGTGTGATAAGCTCAGTTAATCTCTGCTGTCGTCCTACCTCAATTTTACATAGATGATGCTGACAATTTTTAACTTTTTAAACTTTGTGTAGGGATATTGGTACGGAACAAATGGGCCCCTAAAACCAAATGTTGTGAGGGCTATGGAAGAAGCGGCCAGCGTAAGTGCATCTAGGTAAAGACGTATAGTGGGTTGGGTATAGCTTTCAATTCAGGAGTGTATATTCATTGAATAAACATCGAAGCCGTTCTTCTAAATTAGAGAACTGGGCTCGCAGTGCTTAATCTGCTTTTCGTTGTGTTGATGACAGTGCTCGTGGGAAACTTAATGAAGAAAGTGACACGTAGAATAGATTCTTAAAGCCCTACTACCTGGATTACATGCTCATTATCTCGTCTTCGTTATTTGTTCGCATGCTTCTTTCTTCCTTCCATGCTGCACTGCCAAACAACTCCCTCCTAATTTCAACCGTAATCTTTGGATGGTAGTGCACCTTCATTAAATCCCTCAGTTTCTCTTTCCCTTCCTTTCCAACCTCTTCCTTGTACCTTTGAACAAACACTAACAAGGCCTGATGCCACAAAACTGGCAATTCTGACGTTTCGTCTTTCTGAAATCTCACAAAATGGCCAATGAGACTGGATATAACTGGGGCAGGCAAGGAATATTTTTTATTCAACAATGTCTTGATGAATATTGACGCAGCACCATTGTATTCCTCCATCAAGGCCAATTTGTGAATGGCAACAGCGGAATGATGAACCGGTATGGATACCCTTTGCAACACACTAGCAACAATGATGGCCTCGCGTAGGGTACACCCCTCCTTGCACAATGGCAACAAGATACCCTTAAAAAATGCTGCGGGTTTGTACACACTCTTCTTCAGCGCCATGTAGTAATGATAATTCAACTTTTTGTTCGAATAAATATCAGCACGGACGGCATCAAGCAATACCAAGTTGTAGAAGCGCTGGGCCATTTTAGGATTGAGATTGGATGCAAAAATACGTGTTGCTGCATACATTGCTTGAGGCGTCCATTGGTCAGGACGGGTCAAGTAGAGGACTTCTTCCCAGTTGTGGAGTGAGGGGATAACTTTAAAGGCTTTGGGCAACTTTCCTGAGGTGTAGTGGGTTAGGAGTTTGCCTATATCTGTATAAACCTGAATGTGATTGGAGAAGGGATAATTTAAGGAATTTACGAAAAGGGACCAGAATGCCGAAGACGAATAACCTCAGCAATAATCATCAAAATGAGTGCACAAGTATGTTTACCATTCTATTCATCTCACCTGGATCACCTTTGGAGGCAACTCGACTCCGCCCATGTCATGCTCTTCCTCTTCGGCTCCAGCCATATTGGCCATGGTCTCCTTCTCTTCAATCTTCGCCATGATGATATCGGCCAAAGTTTTCCTTTGGGGTTCTTCATTTCCCATGTTACCACCTCGCTGGCTACCCATCATGCTGGAAAGCAACGCTTCCTCCTCAGCAGTTAACCCGATGTTGCTCGACAGAGTGACGTATCCTTCATCATGTTGCACCAAATCATCGTCATCGCTGCCATATTCCTCCTCGTAATTCGACATCTCTTCCTCATCACTGCTATCATTCGCAATTTTTTTCGCAACCTGACTCTCGCTCTGACTAACCCCTTTTTTGAATCTCAATCGGACCCGCTCCTCTTCCTCCATCTGCATCTCTCTCTGCTGATCTCTACTCAATTCCAATATCTTCTTCGATGTTTTGACGTCCAGCAACTCATCGCCTCCCCGGTGCGCCACTTCGTCGTCATCATCATGGTTCGCAGAGCTGCGAAGTTTTTTCATTGTGGCAAATTTCCCGCGGTTGGTATCGTCTTGGATGACTTGGCCTAAGGGGGCATGTCGGGTGGGGTGTCCAGTTTTGGTGGACATTTTTCTCTTTGGTTCTTTGGGCATGGTTGGAAATGAAGTTCGTTGTCGTTGGAGAGCACTCAAAGCCCAAATTCCAAGGTTTTATGGCTTCGAGAGAATTTTCGGGATGACCAGTATTGCATTGCCATACCATCCACTAATTATTTCGCAAGGCCTGTCACCTGCCACAGATTTTTTTTGGTGGCTGAGGATTACTTCTCATTGTATCCAAAAATTGCGTTCTGAAATTACTCACAGGCATACGTTCCTCACTTCGCTTTGACTGGATACATTCTGTGTTTGTGTCAAGGTGCGCTATATCCAGTACATAATATGATAGTGACAGTTCCTTTCTTGCATCTTCGACTAAATCATAGAGGCTGTCTGTTAGAGAACGTCCAGTAAATCTGGCATGGCACATTAGATGTACTCTTCTCCTTTTACTTTTAGGCTGGGACTTTATCGAGTCGGATTCCAATAGGCCAAACGGAATCCGTGACAGAATTTTCCCTAATTCTGTATTGCCGTCCTCATTTGCCTTTGTAGGGCAGTTCGAGTGCCGTTCCGATCTGATTGCTCAATAGGTCGATTGAGTCATTCCCGCCAAGTTGCTATTTTTCCCGCCACATACTTCTCTTCACACCTCAACGCACATGAACACATTCTCCCATGCATCTTTCATCACTTCCCGTGGTGAATCACATCACCGCACATTAATGAAATGCTTTTCGCGATCGCAGTGAAGATTCTTTCGGATAGCATCCTCTCCAGCGTGAATCCTCTTGGTGTCTTGGGGGTTCCTGGAAGGAGCTGTAGCCAGAAGAAAAAGCGCAAGTACACTGACATCTCATAGTCGCAGACACAGGATGCTGCTAGCGCAGCCCGAGCAGGCGTAACTCGGAGACAAAGTCCACGACTTTGTGCACATACTCTACGATCCGTCAACATCTCTCCAGTGATACTAGACAAACAGCTGTCCTGTGTTGCGGATGCAGACACAACGCCTTCTTCAGATCTTCTGGATCAATCACAAGAAAGTGCTGTCCCTGGAACGGAGTTGCCTCCCCTGCCTTCTGCTGCCCGTGCTCGTTCACAGGGGTCATCATCCGAGGAGGACTCTGAGCATTCATCAGATGATGATTTCACACCCACACCCAAGGAAACCCCAACGAAGACGACTGGGTTGGAGGAGAGTCAACTCATTTGGAAATAGAGATGGGTCAACCTAGTGAGTCTCCGTTTAAGACTGGTTTTTGTTTTGGCCAATTTGACAGAGAATATGATATGATAGAGTATGCATCACCTAGGAGGGCGGAGGATTGACCGGAACAATAGATTGGCTGTTGGATTCGCATGTATTTTGGAAACTGGCACGATCGTCATGGATAAACATACCATAGAGAGTAACAAGATTGATGTTCACTTCGAGGAGGAGTATGCCTGCATAATCGACGGCTTTAAACCGGAAGACTTCCAGGAACGGGCTCTGCAGCATACTATGCAGCATAAGTTGTACAGGGCAAACAAGCCATTGCAGGGCCATCGTTTAAAGAAAAAAATTCGGGACATCTGTGCAGAGGTACATTCTGAATGGATCCCTCTTCTCCCACTGAACATTAGTCAGTTGGCGAGTGGAAACGAGTTGAGTGACGCATAAAAATCACTGATTGTGAAGCTCTATTGAGCAAATAACGTGAGTCTTAATACATATTGCTTTTTGGGATTGTTCAGTCTTGTCTCAACCATGATTGAGCTCTATTGTTCCATATCAGAGGCAGGCCAAGGAAGCAAGAGTCTATCAAGAGGGAAGATGAGCATGAAGAACGCACGAATAGGATCCTAAGTGATCCTAGAATGCAGAGACAGCAGTGTTTGTCGGAGGACATTGCTAGAGTGGCTATAATCGAGAAGGACATCAACAGGATTGGCAAGAAGGTAGCTTACATTGAGAAAATGATCAAGATATATTTCAATAATCACGGTTCGGGCAGGAATAGTTTGACAATAAGATTGCAGAGATGGTGGCAATGCTCCCAGATGGCAACCAATTGCTATTGGCAGATAGAAAAAGAAATGAAGATAATGAAGATGGAAGTTCTGTTGAAGAGGAGTAGTTAACACAGTTTAATGTCATGTTTGTTTGAGATGAAACTGAATAATTATGACACCGTTTAGTTTCTACAGAGCCATATAAGTACTTCTTTCAATGCAACATTCACATCAATCAAATAATTAAAACCAATTACGCATTGTTTAGTCGTGGTCGTTTCATTTCCCTTGACACGTATTCCACATGTTCTGCAAGGAGATGACGACGTTTTGCCACAGATTTGCCTGTGCCTTGTTGTCATATGTCCACAGGCGAGGTCGAACCCCATCATTTGGAATGGATAGCCATATCACATCAGAAAAATTGGGGAACCATGACCAACAGGAATTCTGTTGTCTCTTGTTTCCATCTCCGACAACATCATGTTGTGTAGAATGCAACATGTGACAAAAACCCTCTCTACCACTTTGATTTCATCGAATCGGATCCCATATTCCAAAATTTTCCATCGTTTCTTAAGAATACCAAACTTGCATTCCACGTCTTTTCTCACGCTCTCTAATGCTGAACTGAAGTATCCTTTCTGGGACACCAGTCCTGAGTGTTTGAACGGACAAACAAGTACTGGCCATCGCAAGTAGCCTCCATCACAGATGAAATATACCCCTTGCAATCTGTTCCTCCTTCCCTGCAAATCAAAGTGTTCCCAAACAACGTCCTTGTACCAACCTTTTTCAATCTTAATTACTGTGGGATCCAACTTCACACTGCATTGGTCATGTCGAGTGCCATCTTGCACAGGAGATATTCCAAGGATGTAACAATTGTGTCCTGTAACAATTTCAAGAGTTAGTGTGGGGTAGCCCTCCTTTCCCAAACTGCGATTGTAATCTCTGGCAGGACAATTGCTGCACTTTATGTGGACCATATCAATAGATCCGCCGCAACCTGCCAGTTTCTTTGAAGAGTACTGCTCCATCACCGGCTTCAGTTGATCTAGCGACTAGGGATAATGGATGAACTCTTCTTTTACAGAGGAAAGTTTACGTAGGAATTTATGGAAGAACAGGCAATGATCCTCCGTCGACAGTTCTGTGTTGCAGGTGAGCTGTCTGAAAGGTGTGTGATTGTCCAAAACATTCAGCGCACCAAGAATTCTAATTTGCTTCTTTATGAAGAAGATATTGTCATCAACATCGCGTCATGAAGGGACAGACCATTCCCTGTCGATAAACATGTGGGTGAGGTCATCCACTTTCTCGAGTGTCAGCCTGAAGAAGCTCCTGAAGTCGGACCACCGCTTCCTAGTTGATAGGCGATGCGTCCGTGCCCAAACATCAGGATGCAAGAATTTCCTGTACCAGTTCGACTTCATTATGTTCCTGAATGTATGGGAATTTGTTAGGCTGACGTTGTCATCCAGGTGCCTGTGCGTCAGCAGGCATGAGCTCTTCCTGATAATCACTCAGTAGGAAATCGCGTTGCGGCCACAAGGGAACGCCCGGGAACATGGGCTACTTCAATCCCAAAACATCTCTGAGGAGGTAGGTTGATGTGAAGGAGGACCTGTCGTCTAAAGTCCAAAAACAAGTCGGAGCAGTTTTGATTGATGAAGTAAGCCTCTTCCACATGGCGCACAAATTTGCTGACAGAGAACTGCTCAGCATAGGCAACAATGTTTGTGAAGTTCTCCATGATTCAAAGTGTAGATGACGGGAAGATGAAATCTTGTGGGAGAGGAAGTGGGGAAATGCATCTAAAAATCACGTGCAAAAACCCGATTGGTCGATTGAACATCAAGGGAAATTCAGGGTCCAATAGGGCCGTGTATTGGAGTATCGGACTCATGAAAAAACCAAGTGGTCAATTGGTAATGGCATGGAATTGGATTGGAGACATCTGTTGGAGCATACAAAGTCGTCAATATGAGGGTCGGATCGTCCAATCGGGTTTGTGGGCCTATTGAGCCTACAAAGTCCTAGCCTTAGGGCATTTTTGGGCTTGGCACAATATACAGGTTGATCTGACATGTCACATGTGTTATAACTACCTATTTGGATTTTCTGGCCTCCACGGCCACCGACCTGGATGCTTCATCACATAGCAGTTTTTTAGTACTAAAAATTTCCACCACTAAACTACAACCGGCATGAATAGTGCCACAAACAAGTGGTGGCTCAGGAGGGTGGGCTGTGGGCTGTGTGATGGGAGATACCAGATATCTTATGGACCATGTAAGATTTGTGTCCATTTTTGAATAGATCCCACAGAGTGGTACAACTTTCATGAAGGAAGTGTGTTCAAATTCCTTAATTGACTGAGATAAACATATTTTGTATTTTACACTAGATGGTACTGCTTGGCAAAACTTCACAAAGATTTTGTAAGACCAAGGTATGATTGGAAGGGATGCACCCAAGATAAAATTTTGTCCAGAAGGCAGAGATTTTTCTCATGTTACTCTTTCAACAGGAATAATCCACACCCCATCTTTTTTGTCTCTTGAATCTTGGTTGGACAAACTACAGGATATCTAACTCACTGTGAACAACATACCATAATGCTTAGACTACTTGCAGCTACAGCTACTATTTTTTGATTACCATATTAATTTGGTAACTGTCTGAGTACAACATAACTAAAATTTTGGCTACCAATTTTTGTCATACAGCCACAGTCATCATTTGTCACAGTTAGCAAAACTCGAATTTACCAAAATCAAGAAACATGCTTTCATGTGGAGCTCATCCTACAGAGCCATTTTTGACAGCAGCACTGTCGAACCCCTTTCAGCATATGACACAAGAAAAATCTGCCCTATGCGAGTTAATTGAAACAGAAGGCAATCTGAATTACTAATCAATACAAGTCCATTCTTGTTGATCAATGTTGAGATGCTGAAATGTTCCTAGAGTTGTGAGGCGTCAGTCAAGGATCAAAAGGGGCAAGCACTCCAGTAGAGTTCCTTCCATACCACTTTGTTGCTGCTTTAAAATCTCTCCACCAAGCTATGTTCTGAACAACAAAATGGCAATATAGGTTGTTTGTTCAATGATGGTTGAGTGATTCGGGTTGTTTGATGGTCAATGGGTGACCGGATGGATGTCAGGAGTAAAAATATTATCGATACAGGGGAATTCCTACTTGAATATCTGTGAAAGTGAATAAACCGAGATAGCAATCTTAAAAACCTGTCAGAAAAAATTAGCTTTGCCATTTTTTGGCAACTCAAATGAAATTCTTACTGTGACTGTAGAAGCAAAGTCGAGAAACACTTCAAACGAAAAACACCGGTAACCTCCCCGTACACTCGAGTGTACGGGGAGGTAAACGGATCCCCCAGAATGGTACCTTCCGGGAACCTCCTGGTACACTTCTGTAACCCTCCGGTAAACTAGTGTACGGGAGGGTTACCGGAGTCTACCGGGAGGTTACCGGAAATTTGAGACCAAAAGGAGCTTTTGGATTTATTTCTACGTATGCTAGGAATTGGTACGTTTTTTACAGGAAAACAGACTTCTCAGTAAGTCTTAGAATCGATATCAATCTAATTAGTGGCTATAACTGCATTACTTAGTAGCTAAAAAAATGTTTACCGGTGGCATACCGGAAGTGTACGGGAGGGTAACGGGAAGGTTACGGGAAGGCGACCGGAGAGTACCGGAGGGTTACCAGAGCATACAGGAGGGCTACCGGAACGTTACAGGAGGGTTACCGGGAGGGCTACCTACTGTTGGACTACAATAACAGAGTATGTGTAATATTTATGTCCACTAATATAATTAAACATACTACATTAACATATTTTAGGGGCCCGCCCAACTCATCGCCCACCAAAACAACATGCCACAGGTGCCAAAATTTCAGCCCCAAGCTGCCCCAAGATGAAAAACGATACTGTGGACAATATAATCACCAAGGTAGAAGAAAATTAATTATTTAATTGAAAATAAGATGAAATGAAAACAATTGTAAAATAGTTTGACTTCAACAACTCACCATAAAAATTTACATGCCTCTGCCGAACGGTGTTCGCAACATGGCGGTGCAAGGCGAAATGCCAAACTCAGTCTGTGGACTGAGTTTTGGCTGTTCCCGTGCCTGCCCTGAAATAAAATAATTGAAAATTAGATGTAGTCAAGACAAGTGTAAAAATAATTGTATTCCATGCAACTCACCTCTATTAATACACCGGCCGCTGCCAAATATTGTTGGCAACACGGCGGTGCAGAGTGAAATCCCAAACTCAGTCTGTGGACTGAGTTTTGGGGATTTCAGAACTGGGCCTGTAACTATTTAATTGAAAAAAATTAACATGTGTTGCATATAATAGGGTGAAAAAGATGAGTTCATGAAAATTCACCCCCAAAATTTACCCGCCGTCGCCAATTGTTTTTGGCAACACAGCGGTCCAAGGCGGAATGCCTAACTCAGTCTGCGGACTGAGTTTTGGCGATTTCACCAGTAGACCTGTAACTATTTAGTTGAAAAAAATGGACGTGTGGTGAGTATAGTAGTGTAGAACATGAAGAGTTTTAAATGTCTTACCCCCAAAATATACCGGCCCTGCTAATTGTTCTTGGCAACATGGCAGTCCAAGGCGGAATATCTAACTTGTCTGTGGACTGAGTTTTGGCGATTTCGCTAGTAGACCTGTAAGTATTTAATTGGAAAAAAATGGACGCGTGGTGAGTATAGTGGCGTAGAACATGAAGAGTTTTGAATATCTTACCCCCAAAATATACTGGCCCTGCCAAATTTTGTTGGCAACATGGCGGTCCAAGGCGGAATGCCTAACTCAGTCTGTGGACTGAGTTTCGGCGATTTTGCTAGTAGACCTGTAACTATTTAATTGGAAAAATTGACATGTGGTGAGTATAGTGGTGTAGAACATGAAGAGTTTTAAATATCTTACCCTCAAAATATACCGGCCGCTGCCAATTGTTCTTGGCAACATGGCGGTCCAAGGCGGAATGCCTAACTCAGTCTGTGGACTGAGTTTCGGCGATTTTGCCAGTAGACCTGTAACTATTTAATTGGAAAAATAATGGACGTGTGGTGAGTATAGTAGTGTAGAACATGAAGAGTTTTAAATATCTTACCCCCAAACTATACCTGCCACCGCCAATTGTTCTTGGCAACACGGCGGTCCAAGGCAGAATGCCTAACTCAGTCTGTGGACTGAGTTTTGGCGATTTTGCCGGTAGGCCTGCAACTATTTAATTGAAAAAAATTGGCCGTGTGGTGAGTATTATATTGTAGAACAAGACGAAATCGTGATTACTCACCCCCAAAATATACCCGCCGCTGCCAATTGTTGTTGGCAACGCGGCGGTGCAAGGCGGGAGGGATAACTCAGTCTGTGGACTGAGTTTTGGCGGTTCCCATGATGGTCCAGTGGGGTATCAGTGATGTAAATGAAAAAAATAATTGTGTGATGTGAAAGCAGCGAGAGGGCAGAGTAGCTTCTGGGTCAAGCACCGTTGTAGTATGGTTATGTACTACAATTACTTTCTTATCATACACAAATAGCCATGCAAGAATCAGGTGAAGTCAAATAGGAATAGGTAACAAACACGTTGGCACACTACACCAATTTTCAGCCCCACTTATGTTCCATTTTTTGGCGCAGTCACAGAATCAGGTGAATTAATACAAAGGAATGAGTTAGAAATACGTACATAGACACACTGCATCAATTAGCCCCACTTATTATTCTTGTGTGTTCTATCATTTTTGGTGCAGTCACTTCTGATAGGACCATATTTTGAAAATATGAATAGGCCCAATACACACTCACCAAGTCAAATCATAGATCAAGCCTAGAATTGAAACCAAAACTAGACCCAACTGGTGATCTTGCTGTTTACAACTCTTGATTTGCTAAATGTGAGTCATGAAACAAACAACCACTCCGAAGATTTTTTTGCTTCAAAACTTAGCGTGATAAACGAAAATGCGGCTTAAGTAATGTAAAAAATCCGGTAACCCTCCGGTACACTCTTGAAATTCTGGTAACCTCCCAGTACACTCTGACGTTTTGCAAGTGTACCGGGACGTTACTGGTGTTTTTTGTTTGCAGTGAAGTTACCATTTCAGCAAAGTTGGTACAAAAATAGTAACTACGTATCATAAAATAGGAACGGTTGCTGCAAATAGTCTTATAAAATGGTTAATTTCAAAAGTAAATTAGCCATTTTGCCTCCGGCCAAAGTTAGATAAATTCGAATTAGTCATTTTGCCAATGGGAAAGTTAGAGTTGGCCAAATTACCTTGGACAAAAATTGAGCAAAATAGAATTAGCCATTTTGCCTTCAGCAAATGTTAGGCAAGCTAGATCCATTACTTGTTTGCATTGACTTATCAATTAGGAGCCATGTGTTCCATGAGTTGGAGCATTTAACTGCTGTTGGGTAGTTTCCATGAATTTGGCAGAGATAGAAATCCCATGATTGAGGAATCTGCGAAATGTGGAGAGAATGTCTGTGCCAAGTTCTTGCAAGCAACACACTCAACCCAGACTATGATAGACTTATTTTCACTAGCTAGATAAATTAGAGCTATCAGATTTTTGTGAGATAATAGTTAGGTAAGTTGAACTTAGAAGTTGGAATGTAGAAAAATAACAGTTAGGTAAGTTAGAGTCACGGAAATCAACTTTCATAAAAGTTAGCTAAGTCAGAGTGCGCATACAAAGGCTTGCTAATATTCCCCATTTATGCTCTTGCACCCATGATTTCATGCCATTTCAGTTATTTGAATCTAGTCACTCAATACCCATGACCCATTTACTCCAAACATCAGAAATTATATGAAATAAAGTTTAATACAGATGATATTACATTAAAATTATTTGATTCCCGACCACATTCATTCATATAATAGGTGTGTCATACAAGATGTTTTTAACTCCGACATAGCCAACCATTTGTCAATGTTAACCAGTTGAATGGTGCACTTCTGCATCACAATGGAACAGTCATTCATTGTTCTCTTTGAATAGGAGCATAAATGGGTGACTGCTGTAATTGTTCTAAATGTCTAAATTTCCAGATATCCAAATATTTGGAACGGCTAAATCTATTCCAAACCTCCTGCCGTACCCCCTTTTCGTCTAAATCTATTCTAAATCTGGAAAAGGGGTGGGGGGTGTCAGTACACCCCCTCTTTTTGTCTATTTTGGAAAAAAGACATTTAGACCAAAAACATACCACACGGATGCAGGTGGAAGCACATGAACAGCTTATATTCCTCCCAAAGTCTTTATTAAAACCATGAGGATGACTCTGCCTGCTTGGACCCCACTCCACATCGCGGCAGTTGGCAACCTGGCTGTCAGAATTATCAGAATAATATCATCATCCGCATTATCAAGAAGATCTTGCCTAAAAGGATGGCAATCGGGTGCTTCTGGCCTATCAACAAGAGGCAGGTGGGGAAATTTTGCAATCGGAAGACGTTGAGCTCTCAATGTCAATATTTCTCCAGAATTTATGGTATTTCCTCAGTGAGTATTGTGAAATTGAAATTTTGATTGATTTGGTCTAAAATTAATTATATTAGCCATTTTTCAAATACTGTCCCAAATCCGTTCTAAATTCGTGGTCTTGGCGGACCTTGTACACTACGTATGTACTAGGTAGATACAGGTATGTACCTGGATTATCACACCCTTGCAAGAGGACTGATTTTTGGGCGTTTAGGCTGCAGGAGTGGCTCGTAGTGGAGTTGTTGGTTTGGAGCGGGGTTGTGGGTTGCGCGTGGCCCATTTCCGCCAGGATGATGCGGATGAAAACAGCTTCTCTGGCCATGATGTACAACGCAGTCCGTTCTGCTTCTGTAGCGGAGGCCATGACGTGTTTGATGATGTGGGCAATGTTTAAGACGGCCCCATTGTTTGGCGGGATTTCTGCATTAGAAGAGAGAAAAAAGTGTCCGCCGGCCCGACTCCGTGCTCCTGGTTCGCTGAGGTAGGTAGCGTCACTGTGTATGGCGAGGACCATGTCACTGGCGTTGTAGGTAAGGACAGCTTCATCTTGGGTGACGATGTAATCAAGGAGTTGTTTTGTCTGATGTAATGTGTCGAGAGTAGGTTTCGATGATTGGGAGGCGATGGAACTGATTGGGCAGAGCAGTGTGGGGTCGACTGCTCGTCCGAGAAAGAGGAATTTTCCGCATACTTGTTTGATGAATTTTTTGCCTTTGTGGTCGAGTGGCGGAGATGTGGAGTGTGTTTTGGCTTACTGCTTTTGGGCACCGTAGTTAATCAGCACACTGGGAAAAGGGGCATGATGCAGCGCTGTTGGTTTGGCGTTCTGGAATTGGTGCAGTGCTTTGTCAACGTAGCCAGGCATGGAAAGATCGACACGCCGTTTGATGTAGTCCCAGTCAAGTGTTATGCCGATGTAGCGGCAGCCAGTCCAATCGGTTGTGACTTTGTAGTGTTCCTGTAATGCTGCAAGGAGATGTTGTGGGTGTTCTTCACCAACATATTTTACGCCAAAGTCATTGGCAACAAGGGTGAACTGGATGGGTCTCCATGAGTGGGACCATAGCCCTGGGACCAATGGGGTTTGACGGTATCCGTGGAAGTTGAGCTCTTTTTCTAGTAGTTCGTTGGCAAGGAGACCCGCTTGTGGGAGTCCACACATGCCGAGGCGGAAGATGACATAAATGGTCCCATCCGGTTCAGCAATGTCATTTAGGTGGTATTCATCAAAGATATCCTGAGGGATGTTGCTGAGTTTGAGGCGGAGGTATTCCGGTCGCGGGAGTGGGGTCATGAGATAGAAATTGGAGATGTCCATGGTCATGAATTTGGCCCCTTTAGTGGAGATGAAACTGTTGAACAACAGTTTGGCTGTTAGCATTTCAACTGTGGGGCTAACAACTTCACCGGGGTAATTGATGTGGTCACTGCCAACAGTGAAGCGGGTGCGGTTGTGTTCGGCTTTCTCGGGGCGGACCGTGCATACAAAGTGTCCGTATGTGACATCTTTGCAACGGTCATGAGGAATGTTGGATTTGCGGACCCCTTGGGGCAGGAGACCGAATTCATTGGCGGAGGAGATGGTCCAATGGCCCTGGTGTATGGGATGGCATAGCGATTGGTGATAATTGAGTAGTTTGCCGGTAGAGTTGCCAAGGACTGCGAGGGCTTTGTGGACTTTGTTTTCAAGGCAAGCCATGCACGAGGGTTTAGTGCGGGTAATTGGTGTGGGTTGTTGAATGGGTGAGACACGGGACCACATGTTGTGGGCCAGGGGGGCGGCGCGTTTGGTGGTGGCCGCAGTTTGGGCACGGGTATTCCTGGCTGGCGCGTCGGGCGCGACTGGGATGGCCTGGCGGCTTGTGCGACGTCTGCACGGCGTGATGGGTCGCTGTGGCCAGGAAGGAACGGCTCCTCAAGAGGTGCAGCGGCAGGGTGTAGGGTGGGACGCAGCATCGGTTTGCGTGGAGGTGTGCTGTAGGAGAGTTTGGAGTTGGCGAATGTCGTCGGGGCCCTTGTACTGTGTAAGGCCTTTCAGCGCATGGGCGCAAGTGAGGCTGGGGTTGGTGATGTGTTTGTGGTGGAAGTGAACGGTGTCACTGAGTCATTCACTGTTGGTGGATTTGATGTGACAGCGGTGTGTGCGGTAATGTTCTAGAGAGGTATTGAGGTACCAACCATCTATGGAGTGGAAAGCCCAGGTCCCCCTGGAGTCTGTTTTCTCATGAACTTGTGTGTTGCATCCCATGGGTGCGAGTGGCATTTTGTTATAGTCAAATGGGCCATTGAGATGCGCGTACGCCGAGATCGTAGGTGTGGCATTGGATTGGCAGAGCAGGTTAAGGGTAATTTTGGCTTGGGGAAGGAGTTTGTCCCAAAGGTTGAGAGGGAAATCATCGGCTACTCCGGCAAGTATGCTGAGGAAGTGCGATTTGAAGTTGTGAATAGCAACTTCAGCCACATTGCGGCGGTGGCAACCGGGTGGGACAAGTTCAAGTGTCATTTTGTACTTGTCCCCGATAAGGTCTTTCATGGCTGCAGAGACCTCATTGTCAAGGACATGTTTGCATGGTGTGACTCCGGCCCATTGGAGGCGGAGCATTTGCGCAGAGTAAGCACGAGTGAGTTCGGCGTCGGTATAATTCTTGAGCTCAACTAGGATGGCGCTACTGTCGATTTCCACCATAACCATGATGTATTTGTTGCCTGCTTGAGAGCGTTGGGGAAATTTTCCTGTCTGGTTGGTAAAGATGGTGTCACACACGTGGTATACCTTTGTGTAGACATCTTGGATCTTGAGGCCTCGGAGTTGCGTGGAGTGCACCTCATCAAAGGGAATATGTTTGGGTTTGGTGGAGCGTATGTTCTTGCGCGTTTGGTTGAGGTGTCCTTTGGGTGTCTCAACAGAGTCGGGGTAGTACTTTTGGATGTTTTCGGTGTCTCAACAGAGTTGGGGTAGTACTCTTGGATGTTTTTGGCGGTTATGAGTGGCTATCCTACGAATTTGCCAGCTTGGACGGCTGTGAGCCAAGTAGACCATACTGGGTAGCCACAGACGGCGTGCATCCATTTGATGCCTTGTTCTGTTGATGGAAGATCATAGACGCTATGGGCCTGGCTGAGGGCGGCACGTGCCTTTTTGGAAGAGGTTCAGGGTTGCCATTGCCCTCGGTGTTGGATGAGTGGTATACGGTATCGGCCATGTTCATCACGAACTCTTATTAGGAGAGGTTTACTGTGGCAGGTGATGAGCACATCGGTTTCTTTGTGGATGGTGACGCCGTCTTTGGTGAATATGGATATGGTGCCATCATCAGCAGTTTTCCCTACACTCATGAGGGAAGTGGGAAAGTCCTTGAACGAGTCGGCAGCTGAGGCAGTGGGTGAGAGATGTGCAAAGGGTAAGGCAGTGGCATGTTTACCTATGCTGGTGCCCCCACTTGCCACCCCAACATGATTGGTGGAGGGTTGGATGATGGGGAGCCCAACAGAGCGACAATCGGCCTTGCTGCGGTAGTGGCCGTCAGCGCCAGAGTCATACGAGAGCATTGGTGAGTTGTCATTGGGGTCGAAGTGGCCAACGTGGGTTTGGGCCTGGAAGGCGACATGTTTGGAGGAGTGTTGGCAGGCGCGCCGTGCTCATTTGATATGGGTTGCTAGGGCATACCCAGTGTTCCTGCTAGCTTGTAGAAAAGTAGGCTTGGGTTTGTGCATGCGTGCATGTGCATAGTCTATGGCCCGTTGGTGTGGCTGTATGCGGTCGGCTTTGGCCGCTGCGGTGCGTTCGTCCTCTGCCCAGGTGATGTGGTGGTCGAGGAGCACTTGCTCAACGGCAACCATATCGCGCTTGAGGAAACGTGCGTGAACGCGATGTAAGGCCTTGTGTTTGAAAGTGCTGGAAATAGTGGCCTGTGCACATGGGGAAGAGCTGTTGGTGGTGGCAGTGTGAGGTGGGTCTGCGGTGTACTGTGGGAGAGTGGAGAAAGCGTTGCTAATGGCAACGTAGTAGCTAGGCTGTGAAGTACTATTAGGAAGAATAGTGTTTTTACCTTTAATAGTTGTAGTCCAATCTGTAGTCGCCGACCCACCCTGTCACCCGCCCGCACTGTCAGATCCGCTGGAGTCGGGGTACCCGCCGAGTGCAGCTGCGAATTGGATGCATGACCTAAGCCGGAAGTAGTCGAAAAGTAGTTGTAGATAAAGAAGTAAAAATGATGTTCCAGCTGTGTGAAGATTTAATTTATGAGCTATTGAAAATGATCAACAAATGAGGATTGCCCAATGGTGATCCTCTCAATTTTATCATGTAACTCATGTAAACAACAAGTAATATATTGGAGGCTAGTGTGTCCAATATTTACAGAGAAGCTCTCACACTGCAAATTTGCTAGTTGAGAAAGTATTACATTTTCAGGCTCTTCAGTTGGGCAGTTGACCCCTGTCAACTGCTTAACTTAACTCATTGTTTCTGAGGTGTATACCTGACAGGTATGTATCTCAAATATATTCTTTCTGAGAAGGTATGAGTTGGATTTTTATACACTTCCCCTTGTTTGGGAAGAGCAATTATCCCTGGGTCCTGAAAATGGGACCTGTAGGGTCAGGGGTACCAGTAGGTATCCTTGGCTCATGTCACTCGCCCCCACGAATGGAGCGATAAGGTGTCAATGCACACGAAAAAGAAAACCTCTCGAGGAAAAAAAGAAAAACCGCGAGGAAGAAAAAAAGATGGTGTAGCAATGACGAAGCGTAAGTCTTGATAGGAGAAAGGGGTAAGGTACGAGTCGTGTTTAGTTTATTCAAAATACGGCGTAACTCTCCTAATGTTAAGTCGCTCGGACTTAGTTCCGCGTTGAACCCTTATTGTGACATTCGTATGAACTGACGTGATAGTCCAAGGATCACTTTCATACCGGCTCTCTGTTTTGCAGAGGATACCGTCTTTTCGCAGCAGTACTTTGTCACCGGGCTGGTAGTCCCAGTCTATGCGAGATGCATTCTCCCGTCTTGTGTTACGGTCAGTTTGCTGTTGTCTATATTCCCCTATTTTAGACCAGTCAGCAATGTAGGGGACGTCAAACAACATGTCCCTTCCAAAGATAGCTGCACCTGGCGAAGTTTTTAGTACTGTGTGATAGGTAGAGCGAACGGCCCATGCGGCATTTGTGAGAAAGTCAGCAATGTCACTCTCGCTGATGGCGTCGGCCATATCCAATTCAGCTGTGCGGAGCATTGCCATGATTGTTTGATGCACCCGCTCAAGTATTGCGTTTGCTTGTGGGTTTTTGACACTGGTTGGCTTACGCTTCAGACCTTATGACTCACAGAGGGTCTCGAAGTGAAGTTTAAATTCACTTCCATTGTCGTAGATAATATATTGACTACGTGGGTAACGGCTAAACCAGGTCCTATTGACTAAATTACCTACTGTTGCTGACGTCTTGTCAAAGTAGGGTTGGTGTTCTTGGACATGTGTGTCCTTGCCCTTGTGCCCCTTTGTACCCATGGGAATATCAAGCTTCGGGAGCTGTGATACCGGCAACTCTGCAATTTCAAACCAGCTTGTTGCAGGATTGATCATTGTGACGCACATGAAGTCAAATTGTGTCTTGTCCTTGCCCTTGAGGGTGTACGGTCCTATAAGGTCCACACATAGAGCCTCCCAGGGGTTGGTGATGGCAAGTTTTGTTGGCAGTTTCCCGTATTTTATCTGCCTGCGCTTGTTTACCTGGCAACTGTGACACTTTTTGACGTGTGATTGGACTGTCGTTCTTAGACCTTTCCAATACATCGACAGACGAAGAGTTTCTTCGAGACGTTTAGTCCCGGGGTGCTGTAGGTAGTGGTGAAACCAAGCTACCGCACGGTGTTGGAGGCTTGTTGGAATAATCATTTTGCCCTCTTTGCAGAGTACTTTAATATTCTCAACTAATTGAGTTGAGTAGCCTTTGTTTAGTAGGCTTTCATCTTCTTGCTGTGCCTCCGCTATCTCTCTGGTTGTGAGGGGATAGATGGAGTCCTCTTTGTTTTGATTTGCAAACACCTGGTTCATGGATTCCTGGGTGAATGCTAGGGATGTTTCTGGCTGTGAGGTGTTGTGGTAGCACCAACACTGGGCGAAAGTCATCCAGGTTGACCTGTCATCCGTGACGGGTCCATAGTCCAGTCGTGAGATGGCGTCTGCAACGGTGTTGTGGATGCCTTTGATATACACGATGGTGGGGCCATACTCTTCTAAGAGTAATCTCCAGCGGTACACTCGATCAGAGGTCAGACCTAGAGCATCCTGCATTAGATTTTTGTGGTCAGTGTAGACCGTAATTTGTTGTCCCCAAAGCATGTCTTTGAACTCGTTTAATGTTTCTACTATGGCCAGTAGTTCTTGTTCGGTCACGCTATATTTTTGCTGCATCTGACTCAGTTTCCTACTGAAGAATGCCAGCGGCCTGTTGTTTTGAGTAATCACAGCGCCCAATTGAAATTTTGAACTATCTGTGTAGATCTCAAATCCCTGGGAATAGTCAGGGTAGGCCAAGGTAACATTGCGAGCGATAGTTGCCTTTACAGTGTCGAATGCTTGCTGATGGATGTCATCCCAATGCCATGGCTTTTTCTTGGTTTTGTTAGCCCTTGTGACTTTGGTGTGTCCACATTCACCAACTAAGTTGGTTAATGGTGCAAGTATTTCACTGCGTCTCGCCCAAATGTCTCTGTAGTACTGGACCATGCCTAGAAACCTACGGAGTTGTTTAACATTTTGAGGCGGTGTTAATGCGAGGATTGCCTGTACCTTTTTTGGTTGTGGTTTTATACCATTTCTGGATAGCACATATCCTAGGTATTCTGTCTCCACGGCACAGAAGGACGACTTGCGTGCATTGACGGTCAAGCCTGCGTCTCTCAACCTAATGAAGACCCTTCTAAGTTTAGTAAGGTGATCTTCTAGGTTTCCCTTGCTGATGCATAATAAATCATCAAGATAAGTTCGCACGAACTCAAGGGTCGCCATTAGCTCAGACATCTTAGCCTGGAAGATGTCGGGAGAACATGCAACGCCCATTGGTAACCACAGGTAAGAGTACTTACCCCATGGAAAGATAATGGTGCATATTTTGGACGCATCTGGATCCAATCTAATGGTGTAATAGCCCATATTTAGGTCAAGGGCTGTGGCATATGTAAAGCCTTCGAGTTCTTGTAGAACAGTGCTGATTTTGGGAATAGGAAATGGTTTTCTCACTATACGTTTATTTACTTCCCTAAAATCGCTAACAACCCGTACGGTGTTGTCCTTTTTGGGTATGATGAATGTGGGTGATGCCCACTCAGAATCATCTTGCCATTTGAGTACCCCTAAGTCACATAGTCGTTGTACCTCTCTTTTTGTTATTTCTATGTGCTTCTTGGGTATGGGAAAAGGCCTGCCATGGTATGGCTGTGCTCCGTCCTTTAATTGGAGGGAGACCGGCTTACAATCCCAGTCACCTAGTTTCCTGCTAAATAACTCCTCAAACTCTTGTAGGAGCTCCAGTAACCTTGCTTGTTCTGGGCCACTTAGGTGTGTGCAGTTGTCTCTGACAATTGCCCTGAGATCCGCTTTTTCATACTTAGCGTCTAGTATTTTCATGAGGCGTTTTGTTGCCTCCAGAGTACTCTGTGGTTCCTTGGATGTCTCTTGGTAGATGCTATTGTTCATAGTCCAAGCTTTTTCCACAGTAGCTCTTGTCTTTAATTTGTTGATGTCTCTCATTGGCAGTGAGATGTCATCCACGGTAATTTCTTTTGTCCGAAAGTCTAGGACAATTCCTAACTCTTTCAAGGTATTACTACCAAGAATGAGGTCAAACCCTGGCTTGGTCATGTCATCTTCCTTGTATTCCACAACATCGGGTTGTAGAAGATACTCCTTTGAATGGGAGTATTCAAAGAATTTGACTCTGATCCTACCTCTTCCAGTTGTCTGGAAGCTCCCATTTGACGTATGCCAAGACTTTGGCACCTGCCTAGTCAGGTAGGGAAAGGGCTTGTCTTTTCCTTTAGGAAGGAAAATAAGGTCTCCATCAGACCCAGAGTCCAATAGGACTTTTATCTTGTTACTGGGGCGACTCCGCAGAGGTTGTTTGTAGGCTCTGCCGGATTGACTTTCAGTCGCTGGTTCCATTATGGCAACTAGTGCCGTAACACCGAGGCGATCCTTGGTGTTTGTTGTAATCACTTCCTGTTTGTGATTGATATTGTAACTTACACTGGGCATGTTCACATCAGCCTCAGTATGTTGTGTTTCATTACTGACAACTTCTTTGTCGTAAGATTTTTTAAGTTGGATGATGTCGTTGACTTCATTTTATTTCGAATTTTTAATTCGGGCTTTTTTGTTTTGGAACAAGATTTTTTGATATCTTGGTTTTCGTGACAGTTGATTTAATTGATTTTGGATTTGACTTTTATTAGTCAGGATAGCTTTACTCGGACTGGGGGTAGTGTAACTGTCAACTGCAGTATTTAATTTACGTTTCTTACATCTACGTAATTCCCCAGTGCTATCCGACCCGCACCTTCACGAACTGTCGTCGGAGTCGCTGTCACTTTCTGAGTCATTAGCGCGACGTTTCTTGCGCTTACTAGACTTCTTGCGGAGAGCTTTCTTCAACTCCACCTGGACTATCTGTGCAAAGTTTGCACCTTCCGGTTTCCTTTCTTTAGAATGGGGCTTACCTGCGCCCCCATTCTTCTTGATAGGAGTACCGTCCTTGTTATAGCGACGGCAGTCATGCATATTGTGACTTTTGTGCGGCCCCCCATGTTTCTTACATAGCACACAGTGCTTTTCGGTCCAGCCCACCTTCTTGGGCTTCTTGGGGATGCGGGAGTCAATTGACTCCATCTTCCGCTTCGTGTCAGCCCCTTTTGCCTTAGTCGTGCTAGCGGGCTTGTTATCGAGTTCAGCATTGTTCTCGATATTCTCTAGGACCAATAATAGGGCCCTAGTACTGACCGGAGTGGTATTCTCTGTGAGGTCATACTGGGTTTGCCACTTGGCTGGACACATGCGCAATAGATGAGTTGCAAGGTCAGCGTCATCAAGAGGCAATACTTTCTTGGTCGCCTGATTAGCCTTCGGGCTGTAGTACAGGCAGGGCAATGTCTCGAGGTAGCTGTTGAGCTGTTCTACTCGGACAAAAAACTGACGAATCGAAACCCTGTTGGGCTTTTTTAGCGTATTCGTGATATAATACTTGAGGGCCTCGCCCGCGTCATGACGGAACACCTGCAATAGGTGAAACGTGACGCACTCGTGAAACGAGTCCCAAGTCTTCGTGGGAGTCTCCGTGTGCGGTACTCCCTTGAGGTCTTCCCAAGGAGCTTTAGTCACTTGGGCCTTGATAATCTTCTCCCAAGGCTGACGAGCCTCATCGGAGAGGAGGTTTCCATAAAGCTCGAAGGGCTTTGCTCAAGCCGTTGCGACGGCGAGCTTCGCATCTTCTAGAGCTTTCAAGACCTTGTCATACGTGGCCTTGGCTTCTACTAGGGCAGGTGAAGCAGCCTCAGCGGTGGTACCGGGTGCATCTTGTTTATTGCCCTTCTTCCTTTTTTCAGCATTACGTACCGTCACGTAATCCTGCTTGGCTAGTTCAGCCTCTATCTTGGCTGTTTCAACAGCCTTCTTGGCTGCCGCGAAGTCCGTGTCAAGCTCCATCTGCTTGCACGCGTGAATCGCGGAGCATACATGCAGTAGAAACTGCTCGGGAGTCCCGGACGCCCATACTGCCACCTTTAACTCGTTTCCCGTGTTGGGGAGAGTCAGCTTGAAATAGGTGGTCTTTTTGTCCTTCGCGAGGGCATCCTGCACGGGATCCTGCTCAGGAATGTAACGTATGGGGGAGTTCTTCCCTCCAACGCCACGTTCGCACTCTACCCACTTAAGCCCTTCGGGAATCGCTCTCACGGAGGACATGGCTCGTAGTTTTTCACCTAGGCTAGTGCCTAAGAAGAGCTTCTTGTAGGAACTCCTTGGTGGACTAAGAAAAAAATAGTTCGCACGGTGCCGTGCGATAAACGACGTACTCTGCGTTGTAAAACCTTGATTTGTTCGACCGCCTATGGGTCGTCGGGAAGAGCCTTCGTGTGGTGGAGGAGCGAGCAACTTACCGAGTTCGGCTATCATACGATAGTGACCTAAGCCGGAAGTAGTCGAAAAGTAGTTGTAGATAAAGAAGTAAAAATGATGTTCCAGCTGTGTGAAGATTTAATTTATGAGCTATTGAAAATGATCAACAAATGAGGATTGCCCAATGGTGATCCTCTCAATTTTATCATGTAACTCATGTAAACAACAAGTAATATATTGGAGGCTAGTGTGTCCAATATTTACAGAGAAGCTCTCACACTGCAAATTTGCTAGTTGAGAAAGTATTACATTTTCAGGCTCTTCAGTTGGGCAGTTGACCCCTGTCAACTGCTTAACTTAACTCATTGTTTCTGAGGTGTATACCTGACAGGTATGTATCTCAAATATATTCTTTCTGAGAAGGTATGAGTTGGATTTTTATACACTTCCCCTTGTTTGGGAAGAGCAATTATCCCTGGGTCCTGAAAATGGGACCTGTAGGGTCAGGGGTACCAGTAGGTATCCTTGGCTCATGTCAATGCATGGTTTGTATGGTAATCCCATCTCCTTACAGACCCACTCCTGGTGGAAGCCTTTGTACTTCTGATTCCAGAAGCAGTCCTTCTCTGGTATGTTGGGATGCTGGTGGTTGCAGGAGAAGCGACCACAATGTTTGCACGGGTTGTCCTGATGGGAGTCACTGCGGCGCTGGCATCGCGATCTTGCCCGGTCTCTGTCTTGGCGCGGTACTCGGTTTGTTGTTGGGTAGTGGGGGTTGTTGCATGCGCTGCGGCGAGACTTACCTGCCAAGGATTCACTGTCTGATTGGGCGGCATAGCCGGCCCCGTCGTTGCCGTTATCAATGGGCTTTTGTTGGAGCAAGGAGGTGAGGTAGGAGATCTGGTCGGTGACGGCATTGGCTGCGGCGGAGGATGGCGGAGGGGCTTCATTAAGCTTGCCAACTCCGTTGGTGCCAGTGAGTTCTTGAAGGATGATGGTTATACTACTGCTGGTGTGGGCAAAGTTGTAGGCATAGGTGCAGCGGATGGTTTGGAGGGCAGGGCGAAAGTCTCGCCCCCATGCTTCCCTGGCGGTGAGCTTGATGTTGGCTAGCAGGACAAGGGCAAGCTGGGTGTCGTCAACCACGATGCCGTAGGAGTGCATGTGGGCGATTTTGGCGCGGAGGAGCTTGATGTTGGTGATGACCTTTTTCTGGAAGTCCAATCGGAAGGACAGGATGGCAGCGCGTTGCTCGAGGACGTCACTCGTCTTGGGCCGGTCTGCACCTTGGATGGCAGCTGTGACGAGTTTGTGGAGCTCGTAGTCATCAATGCTCCGGTAGTCGGTACCGTCGGCAGTGCGGAGTACTGCATTGGTGATGTCGGATCCGACTTTTTCAATGATCGCCTCGGTGGCACACTCCTTTGCGCTGATGACCGCTTGGTTGATCTGGTTGATGCGGTCGGCCTCGTCTTGTGTGTCGGCACGTGCGGTGATGGTAGGGAGCAGGGGAAGTTGGGCGGTTGATATTGCGTTGGCAATGGCGCACGATTCGTTGAGGACGGATGTGATTGTGGCGGCATCGGTCAAGCGGATGCGGGAGAGGAGTGACGGCGGTGTGGCTGTGCTGCTGGTGAGCAGTTTTTCAATTCCGTTGCCGGGTTCGGCGGGGTTGTACGTGCTTTTAAGCACATGGCGGACACCCGCGAAAAAGGTCGTGATGGCATCGTGGGTGTATTGGTTGCTGGAGTTGCGTGGGAGTGCAAGTTAGGTGATCGCCGCCTTGACGTGGTCTCGGGTGGTGGCACGAGTGGTGAAACACACATCGGCCATGGTGGTTGTGTTGCTGTGAAAATAGCTAAACTACAGATGCGAGAGCATCAGGCTTGAAGCTCATAGCAAACAGGTTTAGCTATTCTATGAGTGCTAGTCTGATCACCCAGTATCTGTGCGTAAAACTTGGCTGACCTTGTACACTACATATGTACTAGGTAGATACAGGTATGTACCTGGATTATCAGCAATTTGGGTCTGGATATCTGGACAGTTAGACACTTAGAACAATTACGGTAGTCACGCCACCACATTTCTATTTATTATGACAAACTTTTATCATTCAATCACACTTATAACACTGAAACACCTTGGAGATTTCAGCAAAGTGTTGTTCCAATTCATTGTGTGTTCACAGAAGGACAAAACTTTCTGCATAATGTGTGTTTGCGGAAGAATCCTAAATTTAAGGATGTTTTTGGGGCAGAAATCTACTGAGATATTTGTTTCAAGAACAGTGTTCCTATAATGATGTTTTTTGACATCTTTCATTACCATATTTTAGCTGTGACATTTCATGCGTTGATATGATGTATGGAGCTCATCCAAGTGATTTTTTGACCTTTTTGATGTGAACGCTTACTTTCCTGCATTTCAAAGAGCCATCAAGGCAGCATACAAAGATTATTTTCACCAGATATGTGAGTGAATTGTTTAATGCTATGCTATTTGCTTTTTGCCATATATTTCACAGGCTTGAGTCTACTTCATGCAAAATAAAATTCTCATGTTCTATGTTTTCTCACAGAACAAGGCTCTCCATGCGGGACAATTTGCATCAATAGAGGAATTCTGTATTTAGCAATGTAACTGATTACATATTTGTTTCTAACCCATTGCCCCCTTGGTTTAAATTCTGGAGTCCGAGTCCGTGTTACTCCAGAATATTTGCTAATTTTGTTAGTAACGTGATTACTGTGGCAGCGAGATTACTGTGAAAGACATACTTAAGTACTTTGTACAATACTTAAGGACTGTGATGTCGTGACATCACAAAATAATGCTCATTTTGACAAAATCTACCGCAATATATCCGGAACCTATAGTAAATACTTCAGGAAGTTGGAGTTGTTACTGTAACCAATATTGGAATTTACAACCTAGATTGCCCCCTGCTTCCAAATTTAGCCTCATTCTAAATTGTTTAGTTTTGATCCTTTCAGTCTAAATCCACTGTATCTTATTCTTAGATTAGTATATTTTCATTTTCAGAATCATCTCAACATGTATGGTTACATTGCAGGAAAGTCCTATCTAATTTCTATGTATAAAACTAAGAATTTTTTAACTTCTGGTTTCTGATAGAAATATACGCCTACACACTTTCATACAAATGTACCAATCCCTCTAAATGATCTGTTGGTGTCACTTGATTGTATGCTCATGCTGAGGCCTGGGTCACTAGAGTTCTACGGTTCATATAACAATAAATATTACACCCCACACATCATGGAAATTGTATTGTTTCTTTCAGTAGAATGATCAAAGTTTATCATTGTTGCAGGTGAACCAGTGCCACTTTGATGCATACAGGCATTTTTGGCTGTCTGGCTGAGTCCTAGACATCTTTGAATAAACACCATTCATTTGACTTTGTTTCATCCTATGGGTTGTGACTTTCTAATGGGGGAAAGGAAACGGGTAAAAGAGAGTAAGTCACACTTGGCACAGTGCCATATTTGGACAAGATACTCATGACTTTGTTTCACCAACAAGCTGAAGTCAAAGAAGAAATATTCTGCTTTTGTATTATAGTCACACAGAATGGGGGGATTCCGCTCAACATTGAGAACAATCTCTTGGGGGAACAGTCAAATAAAATTGGTAATGAAAAATCTAGAAGAAGGTGGAACACTGACATAAAACAAACACACACAACATAGACACAAACACACACACAAGATTCTGAGTGACAGAAAGTCATTCCTATGAAATGATTTTGGGCATCAAGTACACAAATAATACCAATTGTTTCAAAGGGTCTGAGTAGATTTTTGTTTTGTTTGGCACTTTTATTTTACCACACAGAACAAAGTCATAAAAACCGAACATTATCGTAGAACAAAGATACTCTACTTTCCATGTTCCCCTGGAAAGTTACAGCCTTACTAGTTGATTCAGAACTGGAAGATGGTCTCATGTAATACTTTCCTCCTTTGTCTTTATCTCTGAATTATTTAGGTAGTCTTTTGCGACATAGGGAATGTCAAAATACACAGTTAAATCCAGCCCATATTGTTGGTCATATCGAACCTCTGAGAAGTTCGCGCAATCTTCAGGAGTGGAATACAGGTGACTGTTGGCAGTCTGTTTTCTTTGGCAAGTTTTATTTTTCAAAGGTTTAGCCCCGGGGTGCTTTTATGTTGAAAATTAGGCTGTTTTACTTTCTTCAGTATAAAGGGCAGCAGCTATTACTGAGAAGGGAGTAATTTCATTTGAAGATTTTCCATCAATGTAGCATCATTGCTCACATCATGATCATTATATTTTCTACAAGATCAATTCAGTTTTGGAAACAATCCAGACCAGCAGTGAGTTATGTCTATCAAAAGAAAGAGGGGGTTGGTTTGTTGATGAATATTTGATTTTGCTAATTTTTCCAGGTATGAAACAATATGATAACAGTTTGTGATGGATTGCTTTGTTACTTTTTTGAGTGGACACCTTGACACTTTGTCTGGTCTGTTTTTATTCAACAATCCAAAGCAGTTAGCAGAATGTGACATTCCAACAGGAGCTTGATCATTTTGTTCTGTTTGTTTTTAATTCAATTATTCGAGCAAGCTCTGGAGTTGTTTAAATACAAACAAGTTATACCCTTATTCATTGACTAGCTTTTCTAAAATAATGCGACTTGTTTGTTACATTTCATTCATGCGAGCTTGATGGTGGCAGTATTCTCCTTCTAATAACATCGACACTACTTAAACGACACTCTTTGATGCGATAGAAAAAGGCACTGTAAGATTAAATGCTGCTAAAGGCAAGGCCGTATTTCGTATTGATATTGATGATGATTTGTTCACACTTGATGCAGATTGACAAGACTTGACATACACGTGGTTTCATAAATTGTGTCTTAGGCTCGGAAGAAAATGTTCTCTGAAAATGAAAAAGTTACTGAGGCAACTCTAATTCGCCATAACATATAGCATGCGTGGTAGATTCACGAAAAAGGAAATTTTAAACTACATCTAAAGCTCGAATTCACTCTTTGAGGTCTATATGGTCCATTCATCTTAAAATAAATATGTTTGACATGGTTAACTGCCATTTTCAAGTTCCAACCTCTGCTCATGCAATACCATCCATATATTGTTTGTTGTTTCAGCTACTTCTTTTGCACCATCACCAAAGGACTTCTGCCTAATGTAAAGGGCTTCTTCAAATGCAGTTCTGTGACCAATGAAAAAAATTAGATTTAATCTTTGTTAAGGATATAAAGAGATAAAGAAGTATCCTAAAGTTGTTCTACTTACAAAGCAGAAAATCTCTCCCCTAGCATCATCCAAGCAAGTCCGATCTCATTCAGTGTAGCACCGCAATCAGAATGGTCTTCCCCTAGATCCTCTCGCTGCCTCATCAATGCAAAGTTGTACAGCGCAACAGCATCCAGAAACAAGCCTTTCGCAGCCTTAGACTTGCCTTTGCGAAAATATCGAGCACCGCTGATCTTTTTATTTGGCTCACACACTGGAATAAGTGGCTTTGCGAGGTTATTTTTGCTTTGGCCTTCCAGAGATAAAGAATGTATAAATGAGTTTTTGACAACATCCCACATTCCAGGGCAAGGACTAGGACGACGCCGCTCGTCCTTCTTGCCGTTATAGTGACTAGTAATTGAATCCTGCTCCATTCGAGGGGCCTGTTTCCCGGAAGGAAAAATTCTTAAACTCTGAGCCCTACCACGTCTCTGCTCGCGGACCTTCGAATTTGGTACACTCTCTCCCTTGAATACAAGTACTTTCGAATGCCTAGTGAATAGACGATCCTCGTCGTTTAGTCTATTTACAACTCGATCAAGAGGATCTGAACCATCCAACACGCAGACACCATGATTGCTACAAAAAACAGAAGTCTGGGATTCACTAGACGTCAACTTTTTCGATTTGTTTTCCATGCTACTGACCGCATCAATGCCATCATCGTGACCACTTGAAGAGGCGCGTAAAGTGGAAAATTGACGAGAAACCCTCCTTTGTTGTTTCAGAGTTTCAAATGCTTTCCTAGCTCTTGAGATCTGCTCGTTGTCCATGTTGACAAGAACACGCCTTGTGGACTCGGTTACTGGAAACTGCCCAGGGAGTTCAAGATTAAGATGGGTTAGAGTGTCCCAACGACCAGAATATGAAGTCCTTCCAGGAGCCTCGTTTGATTCAGACTTGGCCCTGAACTTTGTTCGTTTCTCATCATCACTGATTTTTAGCTTGGTTATATGCATTGCAGGCACTGATAAGTCTTACAAGTAATATTTGGCGTCTATGGGTTTGCCTGACATTTATAGTGTGTATGGCAATTATTTTATGGGATCGTCGATTGAGTTGACCACAATTGACCAAAAGAAATAGACAGAAAGAAGTGTGGATATCATCAACCATTCATAAAAGATCTCTCTCTTCTAAAACAACACTTGTGAACTGTTGACAATGCTGAGGCCTGAAGAATATTCTTTGCGCTACACGTACTCATCATGGCTGGTGGACACCAAGCGAGGAGTTCTCATGTTCTGTGCATGAAGATTTGGAAAGGGCATCACGAATTGCTCACGAGAAAGAATTCTAAAACCGGTAGTCATTTCAAGGAGAATGTCTTATACGCCGGTAGGTTACAATACAACATACAATAGACGAAACAAAGTTTGGTTCCCACATGAACAATGACTTTTGCGTATGTTGGGACCCGTTTTGGCACCGTCACAGTTCCGGCACTGGGAAAAATCATCCCCGTTGTGGCACCCCCATAGCACGTTCATTTAGTATTAGACATGATAGCCCCCAAATTGGCACTGGCCCCCGTGCTGGAACTGGGGCCGATTTTTCTCCCCTGCTGGAACTGGGACGCTGACGTTCTGTGCCAATACGGGGTGCCCCGTGCTGGAACTGGGAACAAAAAAGTAAGTCTGTCTCGTCCAGTTTCAGCACTGGCTAACAAATTTCACTAACTAAGACCCGGGTACCAAAATGGACCGCCAATCCAATGCTTCAAAGTAGTTAAGTACCGAGACCGAAATTTTTGCCCGACACCCGTTCTTCTCCTGGGTAGTCGGGTACCCACAGTATGGTCAAAAGCATACAAATATTTTGACCGGAAAACTTATGTAATTTATCTATTTTCACCCTATGTACCCTGACGTACCCTGACCAGTTGCCAAACTGACCCCCCCACAGTAGTCGGGTACCTAAAAATTGGCTACAACACGAGCTCGTTAGCGCGAAAGTTGACTGACCAACCGCCAATAATGACTCCCACAGTAGTCGGGTACCGATGTCTTGGTCAAGCTCATGTCACCCCTCCTGCTGGAACTAGGCCAGAGCCTTGAAACCCCATATTGGCACCCACCCCATATTGGTTCCAATATTACCCAATCCTATGTCCTTTTTATGGAATCGACCATGGTTTGCTGCTGGGGCAATATTTTTTTGAGCGGGATAGACTGGCATGGTTTCTTTTCCCTGTGACAACCAGTTGTTTTCTTCACTAATTCAAAATCGCGAAGGCTGCCACATATACTATACATAGATGCAATTCCTTAAGCCCTTAGACAGAATCGAACATGGTTCGCTGATGGGCAATATTATTTCTCAAGTGGGTGTAAGTGTTAACGACTGAGATTATTAATTTATTGCAAACGCTCGTTTTTTCATGTATCACGCAATCAAAGGCTGATCCACACGTGGTCATTTCGTTACCTAAATTGACCGCTATTAATTTATTGCAAACGGTCGCTTTGTTCCTATATCACGCAATAAAAGACTGATCCATGCGCTGTCATTTCGTTACCTAAATTGACCGCTTTGGCTATTACTCGTGAGAAGCCACTCCTATTTATTTAAAACGGCTAAGTACAAAAGGAGCACTCCTGTTCTGTCTTTCGTCTGTGTGACGGATGAAAATGACATCACAGCTGGAGTAAAAAATATTTACAACCTTACATCAATCAAAAGATCTTTTTACGAGCTTTCAAATGGTGTTCTTATTTTGTTCGTTTGAACATGAGCATGGATGCACAAGGAAGGCGAAAGAGTGACAGGGGTATGAGGTGAGGGATCCGAGTTATGAATGTGTTAATACAGACTTAGAAAAAGGATGTAAATGATTGACTCTAAGAGCAGCAAAACATTCTTACGGCTAATTGTAGAAATTCAAGGGCTTATGATAGTCAGTTGTGTCAATGCAACCCTGATATTGGGAGTAAATAACAATGCCGACCAGGTCAGCGCAACATGTATCAAAATTTCAAAAATCATAGTCAAGCATTCAAGAGGTACTGACAGATTAATAACAGTTTGGCAGTCTAACAACCAAAAACCTTTAAAATGACAAAGTGATCAATGAAATCATTGATGTTGTCTTGTAAATAAAAAGATTGCCGGTCTGAGAAAAATTCTGACTGATAACTAAAGTTTGACAGATTAGCAACTGTCAAATTGAAAAATAACAATGCTATTTTTTGACAGATGAGACATCGGCGCACAGCTGATTTGAGAAAGTTGGCAACTGTCCACAGCTTTCTCATGAAACTGGCAACATTTGAAAATCGATTAAATACGCTTGGTTGAGGCAAGAAATGAATGGTCTCTGACAGCTGACAATTAAACTTAAAAAAACTATGTTTTCAGTTTGATATTTGAAGCTATTTTCATTAAACAGTTGTTCTCTCTTTTTCTGTTAAATCCCTCACCTCCGCACAATATGCATACCTAGAAGTAAATAGGGTAACTTTCAAGACATGGATAATTTTTCATGAAAATCTAACTTTGGTCATATCATACAAAAAGTATATCTTGTGACATTTTTTGTGGCATGGTACAAGTCTGAATTCACTTTGAACCATTACTGGGACTTTGAACCACTACTGAGTTGACATACTATTCCTGCACAAGATTCTACAGGATTGATCAAAAATTGATCATGTTCTGTTGTAAGATAGTCTGTCTGTAGTTTATTGAGAATGGCCATAAAAATATCCCGCAAGTGTGTGTGATTCTGTGGCATCATGATGCGTTGCCTAACAATTTTGAACAGATTTGCTATCTGACATCAATGTCAGGGTAGGAAACATACCAAATTGTATGTGGTCGACATTGAACCATGAACCATTACATCATTTTATGTCAATAATGGAAACTAATTTGAGGAGGTGATCTCAACAAACTAAGGATGTGTGGAGCTGGACTTAAGCTCTCAAGGTAGTCTCAAAGGGCTTTTCAATCTTGCCCAGGTCTCAGAGGTTGGATATTGCCACTACACCAGTGCCCAAAGATATCTGACATGTAATGGATTGAAGTGAATTCAAACTTGTCCTCATAATCTGGGTTAAACATTTTAAAATAACATTATGCCCACAAGTGGGGGCCCACATCATGACTGGTCTCCGAAAGACTGGATCCAATATCCTACCCAATTATCATTGTGTATGGGGATGTAACATAAGTTTGGAGCTCTGTTATTCATCTGCGAATGCTTACATTTAAGAAAGAATGTAGAAGTGAACCTCACGCCAGCAAGCATTTCATTTCAACTTGCTCTTCTTCACCTAATCTATCAACCAGCTGTCCCAATTCATAAACCACACTCTCCCCTGTTTCACGCAACAAATCTTTGGTTTCATCAGCACACTCCTTCTTCACTATGAGCACCATTCCAATCCCGCAATTGAAAGTTCGGAGCATCTCGTGATCGTCCAAGCCACTGGTTTGCTTCATCCAACTGAAAACACTGGGGAGAGGAGGGTGACCAGTAATTTCGGCCTTCAAGTTTGACGGCAGGCTGCGTGGTAAGTTCTCTAGAAGACCACCACCAGTGATGTGTGCAAGACCTGTCAACATTTCCTTTTGGAGCAATGGGAGACAACATTTTACATAGATTTTTGTTGGAGTGAGCAGCGCATCACCTACAGTTCCAACATTATTGTCCCACGGACAAACAGAGCCGTAATCCAAATTAGCCTTCTCGATGAGCTTTCTCACTAAACTGAATCCATTGCTGTGTATTCCACTGCTGGGAAGCCCAAGAAGCACATTTCCAGCACAAACATTTTTTGGTAAAACCCTGTCCTTGTGTACTGCACCAACACTAAATCCCGCCAAGTCATAATCCCCCGGTGCATACATGGATGGCATCTCTGCCGTTTCGCCACCAATGAGACCGCATCCCGCTTGCTTGCACCCTTCGGCAATTCCCCTGACAACTGAAGCAGCTTCTTCCACATCAAGTTTTCCAGTAGCAAAGTAATCAAGGAAGAACAGTGGTTCTCCTCCAGCGACAATGAGGTCATTGACGCACATGGCTACCAAATCAATACCAACTGTTTCGTGCTTCTTTGTAATGTGAGCAATGCGGAGTTTTGTGCCCACTCCATCTGTTGCACCAATTATTATGGTATCTTCCGATTTGTACCCAGCAGCTGCCAAATCAAATAAACCGCCGAAACCACCCAAGTCTGCATCACATCCTGGGCGACGGGTAGCCTTGCATGCCGGTTTGATGAGTTCCACTAATGAATTTCCAGCATCGATGCTAACACCTGCATCGGCATAACTGATGGTGGTTTTGCATTTCTTTTGGATCGCCTCGATGAATGCTGGGCCTTCGAGAGCTTGGACTTTTGCTTTCAATGATTCTGCGGTTTCGCCTGGTTCAACCTTTTGTGTAACGAGATGCAGTCATGATGACTTAAGACCTCCTGAATCGTAAAATAATGTGTTACCAAAACGACACTGACTCGCCTTCACAACTTTCTGAACGACAATCGGGCCTCCATCAACTTCTTCCGTTACCTCATGAATGGTGCAACCACTCTCTGTTTCATGAGCATCAATGACAGCTTGATGAACCTACTCAACAGCCAAAATTAGTGTCAGCTATTCATCATCAAAGATCAAGAAAAATGTCGTGTGATTACCACATTTCAAACAAAGAACTCACCTCCAAATCCATCCCGCCAGCATGCTTTGGAAGCAACGAAGGATGAACATTCACACACCTTCCAGCCCAATAATCGGTAAATTGCTTTGATAAAATCCTCATATATCCCACCAACAAAACGTATTCCACACCAGCCCCAACCAACACGGATGTACACTCGGCATCAAACTGTTCTCGACTCAAACCCTTGGAGGAAACGAAGCGCGTGGTAACCGTAGGGCCGAGACTGCGCCCCTTTTCTAAAATTTGGGCCTGGCTTCGATTGCTCACCACCGCCACAATTTCGGCATGGAGCGTTCCGTTGGCGCATGCCTCCATGACAGGAAGGAGGGCCGTCCCACGAGTCGATCCCATGACTCCGATGCGCAATTTTTTGCGTATGGCACCCTTGGCAATATCGGTTCGATAATGCATGAGGTTGTTGGTCGGGTCGGACGTGTCGACGAAGGAAAGGTTCTTGACTGCCTTGTAGGATGCGGCGAGAGCTTCGGTGAGATTAGGTCCAGTGCCCGTGACGGCGAGGACGCGTCCGCCGGTGCATCGGATGGTACCGTCTTGATCGAGTTTAGTTCCAGCGTGATAGACTTTGACGTTATCGATGGAGTCGGCTGCGTCCAGTCCTTTGATGGGCATTCCCTTAGGATAGGTTTCGGGGTATCCCTTGGCGGCGCAGACGACGGTGGCGGCGGAAATATTTTCTTTGAAACGTACGTCAACGGTGTCGAGTTTGCCGTCGCAGCATGCGATCATTATTTCGTACAGGTCGGTTTCGAGGAGAGGGAGGAGGACTTGTGTTTCGGGATCACCAAAGCGGCAGTTGAATTCGAGTACGGAGGGTCCGTTAGGCGTGAGCCTTTTGCAAAGGGAGCAGATGGTCGACACACGAAATGAATAACGAAAAAGGCAACAATAACAACAGTGTAAGAAAAGAAGTCCAACAATATGCCAACTCACATCATCCCAGCATACAAAACACCAACATACGGCGTCCCCCTCTCCGCCATCTTCTCCACAGTCTTCTTACACATCTCCTCAATCTCCCGATGCAACTCCGGCGTGACACAAGGAGCCGGAGCATACGCCCCCATACCCCCGGTATTCAACCCCTCATCATTATCCAACGCCCGCTTGTGATCCTGCGCCGCCGGCATGAGCACGGCAGTCTTCCCATCGCAGAAGGCCAAACACGAGGCTTCCGGACCGGTCATGAAGGATTCAATGACGCAAGTGTCGCCCGCGGCGCCGAAGGCCTTGTCGGACATGATTTCGTGAATGGCGTCGATGGTTTGGGCGGGTGTGGTGGGGAGGAGTACGCCCTTGCCGGCGGCGAGGCCGGAGGCTTTGACTACTTGGCGATCGGTGGGGGAGAGGGATTGGACGTAGGCTATGGCTTCGTCGGCGGAGGTGAAGTTGCGGTATTTTGCCGTGGGGATGCTGTGTTGTTGGAGAAAATCTTTGGTGAATGCCTGTATATTTGTGAGGGTGCGCGTTTTTGTTAGGAGGACAGAACGACAAGTGTCGGGTTTCACAGTGTGGTTGTTTGACGGACACAAAGAACCTATCATTGAAGAGAATGCCTTTACAACTAATCACATTTCAAACAACATCCTTGCACAACAGAAAAAAAACACAAATGGAAAAAAGATCCAACAAACATCGTCAAACCAATCCATTGCCATCAACACGAACCTTGCTAGCCTCCAATTCGGCCGCAGCCCTACTAGGACCAAAAACCCGCACCCCCTGACATTCCACCTCCAAACAATCCACCAATCCATCTACCAAAGGCTGTTCCGGCCCCACCACCACCATATCCACACCCAACCTCCGCACCAATTCCACAATCGTTTCATTCTTGGAATCTAAAACAGGTTTCCCCTCCGCATCGGTGGCATTGACAATTTTGGACGTCACATGGCATGGCGTACACGAAGTGGTCCCCCCATTGCCCGGAACGCAAATCACTTTTTGGACGAGGGGGGAATTGGACAAGGATACCGCGAGGGCATGTTCTCTCCCCCCACTCCCGACGAGGAGAACAATGTCGCCGGGTGTGTGGAGGGAGGAGGACGCGAGGGCATCGAGGGTGGAGATGGCCGTGAGGGTGGCTTGGGAGGATGTTGTGCGGAAATTAGTTTCGTTGGCCAGGAGTGACGTGAGGAGGACGTCGTTGTCGTCCACGTTGTTGTTGTTCGGAAGAAAGGATTTTTGGGTGGAATCGTACGTGAGCACCACGTCGGAAGGATTCTTCGCGTACAGCCGAGAACGAATGGCGTTGGCCTCGGCGAGGGATGAAGGAGAGAGATATTCGGCCAATGATGTGGGAAGATTGTATAGAATCAACTTCGTGTTCTTGTTGTCACTTCCATCATTGTCGGGAGCATTGTTGAAGAACGTTCGATAGGGGGCCTTCAGCAATTGATATTCCACCGCGGGCGATCGAATTGCTCGAATGGTTCTGTAGTTGGAGGACGGGGAGGAGAGGAGTGAGGAGAGAAGGTGGAGGACTGGAGCGGGTGAGGTTCCCCTGAACCCGACGAGGATGATGTCGCCGTTGGTTAGGTCCATGACTTTGCTGTGTGCTTTGTCGTTTTGTTATTGGTGAGTTGTTTGTTTGTTTGTGGTCGACTTCCTGTTGATGTGAGGATTTCGTCGATTGATTGGTGTTTGCTTTGAGGATGCTTATTACACACATGATCTCGGTTTTTAGTCACATCGTGTGAAGCTATTGTTCGGTGCTAGCACTCTCAAGTCTGGCCATCACCCATTGATGGAAGTAGCCGTAAAGAAGGGATTTAGACGGCTACATTTTTAGGCCCTTCACGTCATACTTTTAGGATTATTTACGTAGTCATTACGTGAAGTTACGTACCTACAGACTCCGTACCTCCTTCGTAAGTAGTATTGTACGATACCAAGTTGTTTGACGCATGGCATGCTCCACAAAAAGTCCCATACAATACCCCCGCTGACAGCCCCTTTTGCCCTCTCTGGAGCCCTCCTCGTGTCCCCCTACGAACGGGCGACGCCCCTGCTACGCCCACCTATTATCACCTCCTCCTCTCATGGATTCCGCTGTCATCCTCGAGCCCGGCTCTCATGTTGTACAACCTTGTACAACCCACCAAAACATGTTGTCGACGCCAGGTGCTAATCGTCCCTCACCAAAATCTTCTTCGCATTAGCTCGAATAGATTCCTCAACCATTCACCACTTGCACTGATCAAAGCACACAGCAACTAGACATGGCATCACTCTCCATCATTCAAATGGCGGCACTCTCTCTAACAACAACATTCGCCATCGCCCCATCCACATCGGCATTCTCTCCCTCGCCATCAGCGCAACTTGCATTTGCGCTCCATGACACGAGATTTTCCTCCTTCCTCCCAGGCACACTCTCATTGAGTGCGAAAAAGGAGAGAATTCTATCCACGCGGAAAACGGGAACAATCTCCCTCATATACACTCCAAATAAAAGAACGTCATCGTCCTACCAAGCACTCACAAAATTGCATTCTTCGTCTTCTTCGTACGACACATCACCATCCACCACCATTGACCTCGACACTTTGCCCGACATGCCATTGTCCGAATTACTCGACGCGTTACATGAATGCCATATACGATATGCTCCCAATGCCACACGACAGGAACTTGAGGGATTGCTCCGTGCACATTTCAATGAGGAGGACGAGGAGGAGGAAACGAAGAAACATTCTATTCCTAGAACAAGAGTGAATCGAAGACCGTCAAAAAAGGAAATGAATCATGAGGAAGTGAAGGAGGTTGTGGATGCCATTGTTCTGCCGGAAGAAGACGAAGAACAACAGCAACAACCTCGGTCCGAGTGGAGTGAAGATGAAGTTCATGCTCGTACTTCCAATGGACAAAGTGATCCATCGGACTACAGTAAAAGAAGAAGAAAACGAGAGGATGTATATGATTATGTACGAAATTCGAGACATGGCTCGGTGACTGACGATGAATACCATGAAAGAAGTAGGGCCACAGCAAGAAGAAGGAACGTCCACAATCGTAATGATCGGTCTCGAAGAGCATCAAGGTATGACCGCCCACTTTACGAGGCACAATCCCGGCAGAAGCAGCAGCAGCAGTATCCTAGAAATCGTTATCAATCTTACTACAATGTGGAATCTGACACTCCCATCATTGACATTGGTACATTTGACCTCCCCGAAGATCGCACGCAGTCAAATAGAGGACAAGGTGTCATTTATGAAAACGGGTTACAAATCTTTTTAATGGGGTTCGTGGAGGCCGGGAAAACCGCCGCGGAGCTGACACTCGATGCGGCACGAGGGGTCATGGATCCATGGACAAGCAGTAGTAGAGGTGATGGAGAGTGGTGGTTTGATGAAGAGAGGGGACGGGATGTTTACGATGTCAAGGTTGTGGAGCATACGAGGGAGAGGTACGGAGAGGATGAATATAATGGTGATGGGAGAAGTACGAGGAGGAGGAGACGACCGAGGAATCGAAGCAGAATAATGATGGATAGAGACCGAGGTTATGAAACAGCACATTATTGGAAAGAGGATGAACCTGAATTCGATTACCAACGTGAGTCTGCAACATCCGCAGCTGAGCGATTGGAGGGACCACTAGTACCAATAGAGAGTGAGTCGACACCAACGCGAAAAAGGCCTTCATTGCAGTCACGCAAGCATACAGATAAAAAAGGCAATCCAAAACCTGTCTATGGACTATACAATGAAGACGATTTGAAGGTAAAAAGTCCGGAAGAGGAATTGGAGAGTAGGCATAGTCATCATCATAAACAAGAATGGAAAGATCGTTTGCGTCGAAAATTTGATGCTGCTTTAGGACTGGAATCCTCGCCATCAACCACCAAGCAGGAAGCATACTATGATTCATGGATAAAACACATGGAAAGAATTGATGATTCACGTAAAACGAGACTGCGAGATAAAATGAATGATGAAAGAGATTCTACCGCTGAACCACTGCAGTCTGAATCGAATCCTTCTAATGTTCCACGCAATCGTCGCGCAAGGATGAGGGCCGCCAAAAATAGTAACTTGCACAAACGCAAAACGCGTCCCTCTTATGACAGAGTGAAGAGATCCAAGTTGCGTTTGGATGAGAAACCGTTTTGGAAGGAGAGAGGATCCATCGCCTCCATGCTATTCGACAATAGGCCTGCATCTTGGAGAAAGACTGCGCAGAAGAAGAGAAGGAACACCTTGGAGGTAAGATTTTCAAAATGAACTCCGGAATTATACTGTCTTCTTTTTTACGCTGACATGACGATGCGCTGCAATTCATACGAAGCAACTTCTTTTGTCTCCACTGGGAAGAGAACGCACGCTAACGTCGCTCCTCCTGTATATAACTCGCTCTTCCCTGGCTGTGTTTGGAAAACTCTGCCGATGGGCTGGAGTGCGCGGTACCATTCCGCAACCGATAGTAGTAATAACGGTTAGCGCTGTGATCCTCAGTTCGTACCGTGGTCAACAAAAACTCTTATCAATGGGTCTGACATTGTTGGCTATACGAATGATTGGGGAGTTTATTCATGGCAGTGTTCATGGGAATGAGTTTTGGGACGATGAGTATGATAAAGCGACTCATGAGTGGGTGACAGATGATGTTAGTGACGATTCTGGTGGAAGTAATATGCAGAGAACACAATGAGTCATCTGCACATTATAAATCATCGTGGATGCTATTGTCAACATCAAAAATATGGTCTATTGATAAACTGTACATAAGTGCCTAGCTGTACATCCATTGTGAGGGATACGTCGAATCCTGAGCTGATATAAACAACCATACCAGCTCTCCCTTGCTGTAAAAATATCAAGATATGTCAGCTACGAGCCTATTTCGAAGCACAATAGCCATGACATCACTGACAACCAAATTTCAACACCTCTTTACTGAAAGTGGCCAGTGCTGATGAGCAACCAATGACTCATGAAGTTTATGTGCTTTTAACTTGTGCTCAGTACAGATAAAAGCATGATATAATGCTTTGTGATAACACATTTTTTTGTTTTATTTACAACCAGAAAGTGTGAAATCATAAGATAGTGAATAGATACAACACATTGATACCTATATTTATGAGCGGAAAGCATCAATAAAACTTACATAAATGAGTAATTGCTTTTAGTATTGTTGCATATGGCAGATTTCCCTAATACTTTCTTGAGACTATTTTTAAACTATACCTATAGGAAGTATTACTTATGTGCAGATCCAAGTTTGTTGCTGTCAAACCAGTGCTGGTGTGCAAATTTCTTTTTTTACAGTTTGAGCATCATAAGAGAAATTACGAGCATCTTGCTTGTTTTTGTCCCTGATTACTTGCATTACCTCTGTTTTGAGATGATGCTCAGAACCGGCAAAAAGGCAGCATTTTTACACAACTGATCAAAGTCAGAGGAACAGTTTAAGGAGTTGATATAATAAAGCAAGAAACTCAAACCCAAGCAAAAACATAGAGCATTCAACATGAGATAGTAGAAAAATGATAGACTGTCTGTCCTGGCTGAATTCAGCTAAGAAGGCATAATTCAGCTTGTGCCCTAACACATGACAGAAAATCATAAAATTTGTGCAGCACTCCATCCTTCAAACTTGGAACTCATCAAAGGACCTAGTACTTGCCCCTAATTAGCCAAAAGTACAAACACAATGGTAAGAAGTTATTTAAGGTCTACTCCGAACACCATGAATAATGGGGATTTGGCCAATTTTCTTTCATAGTACGAACTAGTATATTCCATGGAGAGCTTACAACACTGATTAAGCTGTTCAGCTCTTGTTTGTCCTTTGGAAGTGGAAGTTGCATTTGTAAAAAAGGCTTTTCATTAAGGGACGGCAACAATATTATGAGTTCTATGCCCATAGAAAGCTGACACTTTTCTGTTTGCAAATCACCTGCAAATTGTTTATGTCACTCATATCTTTTTGGAGATCAACAATGCACCTATACTAGCAGAACTCTGAGTTTGTTGGCTTAACACCCTTTTTGAGTGTAACTTATTTTGTTTGGAAAGGGACTGGCTCTTCTACCACCATGTGATGTTGCGGGGGCACTCTTGGGGTCCAGAACAGTTAAGATGTCATAAGATATCACAAGATGGCATTATAATAGAGGGCTCGATGCCATTAGGCATTGTATTACTACTCACTTTTCATATTATCATTGCAAAAGATCAGATCTCACTTAGCTTGTGGCACAAAACGTTAAGCTGAATATGCAGAGTTCTGTTCTCATAATGGAACTTTCTATCTTCAAACTGACTTTTTGCTGTTGTTGTATCAAAGTTTCAGATATCAAAACTAGATCATCTCAGAAGATCTATCTTGTTTGTAACAACATGACATGCAGCATAATTACTACTTCTCATGCACTATCCCGCACCCAACAACAATCTTTCATGATACCATTATCTCCGCGTCTACTATTTTACCACACATAACGTCACCACATGTAATGTGTATCTCCACACACAGCATTGGCTCAGGAAAGATATCTCCACACAAATCATCATATTCCCATAAGCAGCATTGTCATGCTTCACTCTGCTTGGGAATGTGGAGATATCAATGTGAAAGGTTGAGACAAGTCCTAAGCAGTTTTATACACAGAGAGTTAGGTTCATAGGGGTTCTTAGCTGTGGAATCTCAGTGGGGCATGGAAGAGGCATAGGATTTTGAATTGACAAGGAGAGTTGGGTGTGTTGAGGTGTTTAGTTATGTGATTGAATAGTGGTATGAGAAACAGAATGGACTTGATGGTTTGTTACTTAGTCATGATATATGAGATTTTTTGAATGGTGTGTCTTTCAACTAGTTGTCATTATCATTCCAGGATTGAAAACTGGAAGAGCTATGTATTCAAAATCAGATCACTATTTTAAGCGATTCTTACTTACAAATCTGTTACTATTCCTATCAACAATCATTTCACATGCATCACACAAACAGATATATTCTGTTTGATCACACACCCATGATGACCCTATCTGCAATAAACAAAAGTACACTTCTAATTGTGATTATTTGAGGTTGAATATTTCATGCAAACAACTATTTTGTTTGTTGACATAAAAAAACTTACAACACAAATAATCTTTATGCAAACACATTTGTCATCTGTAACGCAAAATTACGACACAATCAATAGTTTTACCTCATATTTTTAAGCACAAAAAATACTTGTTATATTCTTACCAAGTGAGCATACAAGATGAGATGGTTTACGAGTACCACTAATGTCAGAAGAAACAACTTCAATTTTTGCTTATGAACCAGTCAAAGCTAGCAATGTTAACAAGGTGAACATATTGGAAACTTTATTTGTTATTTACTTCACAAAAGCATTATGGTGACATTACCATTGTCAAAGCACAATAGTGACCTAAGCCGGAAGTAATCGAAAAGTAGTTGTAGTGAGAAACTAACACAATTTATGAACAGCAAGAATAGTATCCTTTCAAATTTATTTGACTTCCAATTCCATCCGTCCTGAATTTAGGTGCATACAGTGGGGTGAATATTGCAAACAAACTTTGCTATTGATCAACTTTCAGATGAGGTCTGGCTATGAGTGTGGACAGAGCATTGAGGGGACATGACAAAGGGCAGCAACCAGAATATTGTGTGTGAGATTTGCAAATAAAATAATGAGAGTTCCAGTTTTTGGATTGATAATGATCTTGGGGTTGCAAACTATGTTAGTTATGAGGAGTGTACAGGTACTAGTGCTTCTACTCTGAATGGCAGCTGATAGTTGTTTTAAGGGGTGACATGTTATATCATGTAAATGTGTGCATCTTTTTTGACCAAAGGACATAATATGAGTATTTTACATCCATTCTCTATCTTGGTGAATAAGTAACAAAACATTACTTATGGGGCAAATTCATCATTTTGAGGAGCTGAGTCATTATTTTTACCCTTCCATGACAAATTTGAGACATTTCAAGTTTGATAGCAGTTCAGATTAGAGGGTGGAATGGTCCCAAAAGTCTCTTTGATTCTTATGAAACTTTGGGACCTGATAGTAATTGACCTTGTTGAGATGTGTTCCAAGATTCAGCAAAACAAATCCAGGAAGTTTGTGTTTGAAAAAGAATATTGAAAGTCCTAAAAGATAGTAGGATTGATTCATAGGATAAATTGATGGTTCTTATGGATATTGTGGTATATCTTATGGTTTATTTGGGTCATGATTTATCAGAGGAAAGTGCTGTAAACACATTATGGACATGGTTTCAAGGACAAGTACATCAAATGATATTGCATCAGTAGTACTTCACTCATGGGTCAAATAATGGTAAATAAAGGCCCATTCGATCTTGGCTACCTAGTTTGCTAGTTACTAGCTAACACAATCAATAAGATAGAATCTGGCCCCTTTACAAACCAAGGGCATGTATTTGTTATCATCCTCATCCTCCTCCTCCTCATCATCATCATCATCATCCTCATCCTCATCCTCCTCCTCATCATCATCATCCTCATCATCATCATCCTCCTCATCATCATCCTCGTCATCATCATCCTCGTCATCCTCATCATCCTCATCATCCTCATCATCCTCATCATCCTCATCATCCTCATCATCCTCATCATCCTCATCATCATCCTCATCATCCTCATCAGCATCCCCATCATCATCCCCATCATCCTCATCATCCTCATCATCCTCATAATCCTCATAATCCTCATCATCCTCATCATCCTCATCATCCTCATCATCCTCATACTCCTCCTCCTCCTCCTCCTCATCATCATCATCATGATCATTGGTCATGTTTTTTCTGACTGAATTCAAAACTCTATAACAATCAAAAATGATGACAATAAATATAATAATTACTTTGTTTTACCCTTGTTTACCCAAATGATCATGTACAGGTAAAAAATATCGTACTATAAGTAAAGTGTAGTGTAAAAGAAATAAAATCACCACCCTTTCTTTCTGGTGAATATGAATCTGCTTTGAAGCTATGAATGAGAACACCCATCACATAGTCTTCATTCCGCATCAAGGAGCCATTGTTTGAAATCTCTTCAAACTTATTTTTATCAAACATTTCATTCATGAACAATCCTCCTTGTCTTTGAAGGAAATTGAGAAAGTCAGTATTCAGTTAAAAAATCATCAACCACAATGGCTTTATGTGGACATGTACTTGGTTGTTGGCATTACTTTGTGCGGTGTGACTCTCATTTTGCAGTTGCAGAACAGCAAGGGAAGTTCAAAAATGGGCTATGACGTGGTATTTTCTAATGGTCCCTCCTTACAATGACATCACAAATGATCCGAACAACTTTGTAAGGGTTCAGCATTTGAAAATCAAATGTTGAATTTTGTGGTGGGTATGGCATTTTGATTTTTATGGTTTGGGATAAAATGAGCTGAAGAATCTGATTGTCAAAAGGTGTGCTGGCAAAGTTGGAGTTGAATGAAATTTTTGTGGCTTACTCGGATGAACAACACTTCCTGTAGTACGTATGAATGTACCCCTTATTCAAATCTTGCAAATTTTGGTATTTCAGCAGGACAGACTGTCTGCCTCTTTGTCAGCTCATCCAATGAAACACATGCATATAAGCAAGTGTAAAAGTACTACTAAATTATCAGTCTAATTTAACAAATATCAGTGGGATTTATGTTTTTGCATAAAAAAACTCACCCCAATGAAGCTTTGTTCCCAACAATTCACCCAAATGTATACTTCCCCATGCCTCCAGATCTTGCAAAGAAACCTCCTATGCCATGACAAGTCACCACACATCTCTTGTACATGGTGGAGAGCTGAACAGCATGAATGAGTAAGAAAGGCAACGGGCAGGAAGGGTGCAATGACTTCCTATAAGTAAGTAGGGTAAGTTGTGAAGATACCAATAATTTTCACCATATTAAACTGCTAACTTTGGACTGATCATAAGTACAATGAAAAGTCATCTTTTGATATTTGTGGTACTTGTAATCCCAGTTATTTGGTAGTTCATTCACAACAGTTCTCACTGAAGTCTCTTTCTCTTCAAACATGTATGCTGCATTAAGAGTTAGCGAAAGTGAAAAACACCTCAAAGATGCAAGTTGCTGGCTGTGTTTTGTATCATTGTCATCAGACTCCTTTTGTTGACATCAAAGTGGACTTTTCTTGTTTTGTTTATTGAAGTAGCTTCCTTTTTTGCAGCCAACCAGGTTCTTCTTGTCCTCCAAATACTTGATACGCAAACATTAGATGCCAGTCAATGTGCCCCTTTCTATAGTGACAGCTGTCTGACTTGATTAGTTTTTGATATATGTTGGCCCCCGTACTGGCACCGTCCTAGTTCTAGCACTGGGCTCAAAAATTCTCCCAGTTGTAGAACTGGGCGTTTTTCTCCCCGTTAGGGAACCGGGCCTAGATTTTTTTGTCGGTGCCACATTGGGGCCGAAAACCTTCCGAGGCAGGGCTACTACTACTGCCAATTTTCTGAGGTATAGTACTTAGCGGAAGATTTGCTGCACTTGCATAATATGCACACTTCCGTGAGTTGATGAGAGCCATCACGCTCGCACTCAACAGCCATTTTTCACTTCCCACAGCCATCATGAAGAGTGTCAGAACACCATTATCACGCAGGTGTTCGCAATCTCGCACTCTCACGAGTTTGCTAGCACTGCCACAGCCATTTCCAGCAGAGCGAGCTTGCGAGCGCACTGTGGCAGTCACGTACAAAATCGCAAGCTGCATGGCTTTCATAATAGCCACCACGAGTTCGTTAAAAAACCACAGCAGTTTCCCCAGTTCGATTTCACCGAATTCAACTAGTTCAACATGAGTGAACATCCCTCTTCTGATGAAGATGAAGACCAGCACCCAGAAGAGGAGATTCTCAACAATACCTCCCACTCTGATGATGATTTTGTTCCACCACACTCAGACGATGAAGTCTCTGACGACGACAGATCAGAAGCAAATAAAGACCCTGATCCTCAAGAGGAAGATACAGAGGAGCAAGAAACTGTTGCCCCTATTGGCGCAACCGAGGAAGAGGAAGACAGAGCCCTTGCTGCAAGGAAAGCCAACTTCTATGCTGAAGTTGACAAGAAGATTGCTACCATCTCCAAAGACCACCGGGCCAAGCACATCATGACGGATGAGCAATTCAACGAGATCCTGAACTTCTTCTTCTCCATCAGGAATGTCTCCCAAGAGGAAAAAGTTGCCATCATGAAGCGTTATCCCCACAAGATTGCCTACAAATGGATCAACAAGTATGATATCCTGGTCATCAACACCTCCAGGACTCTCATCTTCAAGCAAGGTGCAGGGGTGGCTTTGGATTCCTGCCAATGAGTAGCCAATTATGGTCGTGTCTTTGATGTGGTTCGTGAGATCCACGAACTGGAGACTGGAAATGATCATCCCAAGGCCAAGACTTTATTCAAGCGCGTGAACGCCAGGTATGGGAAGAGTATTCCTCGCTGGGTCTGCGAGATGTTCCCAAAGTTCTGCCCTGTTTGTGTAAGGGCGAAGGCTAGAAGGAAGCCTAAAGCGGGTCACCAACCTCTCTTAACCCGAGGAATGGGTGTCCGTGGTCAGATAGATCTGATCAATTTCCAGAGCATGCCTGATGGGTCCTATAATTATGTCCTGGATTATCAGGACCACGGCATTAAGTTTTGTTAGTTGCGACCGTTGATGCAGAAGACCCATGAAGCCGTGGCCGTTGAACTTATCAACATCTTCTCCATATTTGGCCCGCCATCGATTCTTCAAGCAGATAATGGGACTGAGTTCAGCCAAGGGGCTACTAAGTCGAAACATGTGCAATTGAATGAAGAGGTAAGATAGGGGATGACGCATATGGAGCCATGGTTAGTCAAGGACGTGCAATGAAGAAGAAGGCACTTGAGGATCCATCTTCAGCGACTGTTGTAGCAGTGGGATCTATTGTACAAGTGCCTCTGCACGATGTGGATACTACCAAGGTGGATGGTAAGAATTTGACATTGATTGTTGTAGAGGTTGTAAAGAAGAGGGGGAACAGTTGTCCACTTTATCGTTTGGCTTGTAAAGCGGGAGTTCTTGACAGGTTGTATCACCCAAGCTACTTGACAGTTGTGGAGTCTACGAGTGTCATCATGGGTCTTGAGGGTGTTGTTGATGAGTGGACTGGTTTACCCAAGATCAAAGAACGAAAAGCAGCAGCTTCAGTTTCCATTGTTGGGGGGCAAGGAAAGCATCGTGGGTGTGGGTGCAAGCAGGGTGCATGTCAAACAAAACGATGTTCATGTTTTAAGGCTGGATTACTGTGCAATTCTAAATGCCATGGGGGGATCAATAAGCACTGTGCCAACAAAGCCAACAAAGAGTAGAATAAATATTATGATAGTGATAAGTCTTTGTGATAGTGTGAAATGAGATTCCATACCTAGTCTTCCAAGTACATGTGTAAAAATGGGTCTTATTATGATGGTAGTGCCCAAATGGGGACAGTGTATTAAGCAAAATCCCCATTGGAGCACTAACTCTACTAAGTACTTTAGTAGAGCATCAATGGGGACAAGGAAATAGACCCATTGAGGCACTAGTGCCTTAATTGGGACGCCCATTGTGGCACTGGTGCCTCATTGGGGCCGGTGCCACAATGGGGGTTATAGGGAATCTCCCAGTTCTAGAACTGGGCGCCGAACTGGGCCGCCCAGTTCTGGAACTGGGCGCCCCATTGAGGCCCGGTTCCCTAACGGGGTGAAAAACGCCCAGTTCTACAACTGGGAGAATTTTTGGGCCCAGTGCTAGAACTGGGACGGTGCCAGTACGGGGGCCAACATATATAGGTCAAAGTTGTGGTGTAGAATCTCTGCTTCAGTGGTATTCTTCTTTTGTTGGATTTCATGATGTATCCACAGCAACAATGGGCTTGAGACTTCATCACATTCACATTGCCTGCTCACAGTGTCAAATATTTTTTTCATGAAGGATTGTCCGTGGGAATACAACTTCTTCCCACCCAAGACAAATAGAGAGAGGACACCATCTTTATGTTATGTCAACAATTGATTCCTGTGATGAGATACTATTTGTTTTGATGATCACATAATAAAAATTGAGCTGTTAGCAATGCTTAGGTAATTCTGTAAAGGTTTCTCTAGTGTTACTACTCAGATTGATATTTCTTGTGGATTTTTGTTCCTATGTGTCATTCATCTCCAAGTCCAACGACTCTAGAAAATGCGGACACCTTTTTCTATAGTGCAATTTTTACCCTATTCAAAAACTCATGATTTTTGCAATTTGGCGGGTGTCGGACTATTGTTTTTTGGTATCTCTTTTTTTGCCCGCGCTAAATTAATTTCCCGCCAAAGACTCACATTGTCTCCAGGTGTTATCCATTACGGCAGCGATAGGAGTATGAGAAGTCTGGTAGAAGTAGTTTCCAAGTAGTTCACCTGTTCTGCCATGGCCAATCGATCAAATCGATCACACAAATCTCCAGTCCGACCATGGAATTGGCATCAGACTCCCTCGGAGGATGTGGCAAGTTTAAGGACAGTGAGCTTCATCTTGAATGTGCTAAGGATGACGATGCTTCTGCTGCTTTAAAAACTCTAAAGAATGCAGAGACTTCATTCAAGACTGTCCAGGCTGCATTGGAGGCTGCCAAGGAAGCTCTGCGTGCTGCGCGTGAAGCTCGTGCAAGAACCCGAAACAACGCCATAGAGGACTACACAACTGTTCAGGGCGCTGATGCCTCGCTCAGGGCCATAGGAAATGAATGCATGGATCACGACTGCTTTTGGGTTTCACAATGCTATAAGTCTGTTGAGTTCAATCCAGAAGAAACATTGACTTTTGCCAATTTGCCGTACAACATAATACCAACCGACGAAATGGGGGCTGTCGGAACTAATTTGGATGCGAAGTTTCGATCGACGCCAGTCGAGAATCCAGCCGAGTGTTTGATTGAAACCAATGGTGATATCATTGATCCCGATGTATTTGGAGAAATTATCACGTTTTTGGAGAGCTGCAGCTGGGATATTGGAGAGGGGTTGTGTGAAGGAGACGAATCTGGAGAACGCCTAGTAGCTATGAAGGAATAAATCTTACGCAACAAACTCAAAGATAGGAGGCAAGAAATGGCCAGCAGTACTCTCCAGAGGAGTTGTGTACTATACTTCATTTACAATGTTATCCTGGCCATAATGTCGCATCCCATTATGTGTGGGTGCAGACAGTAGTTTTTCGTTTTCTTTACACTCGTTACCTGTCCTTGGCCATCCATCTTCACTAAAGACTGTTTATCAAATAAGTTATTACTACTTTGCGGTTTCGCCTTTTGCCAAGTTTCGCAGTCAATGAGCGAGATGAAAATTGGTTTGAGTCCTTTACCGAAACAAAATGATAACATGATTCCCTACCATTGCCACCCAAGTCACCCATTTCTCAAGTTCTTCAATTGATCACACACCATCTTCCAAATCATTTCCCGTGGTTCCCATGACACATCCCTCAATATCGTCTCCATAGTCCCTTTAGTTATGGAGAGGGCATCCAATTGCCATCTCGAGCTGGTATGAAACAGCCCGAGCATTTCACTAGCACCACATCTCATCAGGTCATCAGCTTCAGAGGAGTTGGAGTTTATCATGGATGGACCCGTTCGAATGATTGATTGAGATTTAGATCGAAAGAAGATGAATGCTGTCAAAGTTTGATCGTTATTCGGCGATTCACCGGGTCCGTTTGTCCATGCCACATTATAAGGAACGTCCAACACTCGAGCCACTCTGACAATAGTTGCTATTGCCTTTCCTATTTCTTCCAGGCCGGGCGAAGATGACATCTCGCTCGTCTCTTGGATGAATATCGTCAATTTGATGCAAGTGCAAGGATATTCCAGCAAGGAAATTGTAGTTCCATAAGGTAGCGTCAATTGTTTAGAGGAAGACTTTGCCCCAGTAGCAGCATATCCATGCATGTTTTGATTTGAATCAATTTCATTTGATATCAACGGAGGAGGAGGACATACCCAAGCATGACAATGTATATGATTCTGAGAGGCCCCCGCTCCCACAGAATTGAATGATAGCATCAACGATCCATGTGGAAAGATCGTGGATGCCAGATAGGTCATTTCGTAACAATCTTTGTCGAGGAGAGACTGTTCCCTCCAATTGGCCCTGTCTTGTAAAGTAGGAAGAAGGAGGAAGTGCCCTCGTGAATCGACTGGTGATATGTTATGGTACACATCCCAAAATGTCTGAGATTCCACTGAGGACTTGATCGTCTCATCACTCGTCAAAGATACGAAAGAGGGAACGCTCAACTTCGCAACACATAACCTCGGGTCTCCCTCACCATGGAAATCACCTCGTCCATATAATCGAAGAGGTCCCACCAAGAAAGAATTAGAAACATCGTATGGCGGTGGGGTGCAAGACACCTTAGAAGTATTCGGGTAAGAATCCATGTTCTTCGATCGGGGAGGGCGCAACGTTCGAATCAGCTGAAGTTGGGCTATGTACTCTCCATCTTGGACGTACTGCATGGCTGGTTCGCTTTGGTTTCGTTTGAATTCTCTCCGTCGCTGCATTTCCGTCAAAGTACTATTGATGGATTGTACCCTCTCTCTCACTTTCGAAGATCCAGCATCAAGATTGTCATCTAGAAGAACATATTCAGACAACCCAAGTTCATCATCAAATCGAACTCCATACCTCACAGTGATGCCGGTAGCGCAGCTATCGTCCTCTTGCCGTAAAATAGTAGTGGCACAAATTTCTCCGGAACGTACAAGCTCGCTCCACTTCAACGAAAGATTGCAACGTCCCATCCCGTATGATGGAATGCCATGTCCTGGCTCCCTAGTCTCATCAGTAGATTCAAGTGCAGGATTCGGCGCCGTCATGGCGATGGGCACGTCACCGAGTCGAAGGCCAAATGATCGATGTTCCTCAAGCTGCCGACGTTGAATGTTACGGAGAGACGAAGAGGAAAAGGATTGGATAAGCGACAATGGAATGGCATGGATCGAAGCGAACACGGCCAAAGGTGAGATCCGAAGAGAATGATGTTGCCGTTTCATGTCGCGTAATTATATTTTAAGTTTTCCATGCTAAACAAAAAATAAGGACTGCTGCTAGGGTATTAGCTCGTCCATTCGCTCCTTTGGTACAACTTTAAGTATGGTATTGTACAAGACGCAACATAAAACCGTGCCATGCTCACCTCGTGCTCACCTGTTCTCAAATCGACGTTAATGATGGCTTTCTGTCCAAATATCAATAATGTATGAGTTCCTACCTGTTCCTACCCAAAAATATGTCCATCAGAAAGATCTTTGACGTCGACGATGTCCTAGGCACCAACAGAGCCATCATCACACAAATAATGCTGTGACCATTGCGATACTATACGGCTCTCCAGTCGCGTGCAGAAGGTCGTCGAGTGAACCAAAGATCGTCGAAGCAGGTCGAAACCCCAACCTGCAAAATTAGTTTGACCGGTAGCGTGCTATCTCGTAATGGTCGGGACAACCCCACGAGGATTACCCATTGAGACTATCGAAACACCATCCTCTTGCACACAAGACTTTCGAACCTATCCGGCGCTTACTCCTTATTTGCCACTGTGTGAAGCTAGTTCACATAAAATATGTCTGCAGCCCATTCCCCCATAACCAACGGCAACCAAGTAACTTCAAAGCAACATGATGATCTGTACTTGACAATGGCACCGAGGGGCCTTGAATCATTCGTCACATACAATATCAACTCGCAACTTTCGTCAAATGGGTATTCGTGTTGGATTACTGAGATCGGACCGTCTCCGTCGACAAAGTTGCGCAAAACTTTGAGTTGTGATAAGCCTGAGAATGAGAGTCATGACGGGTCGATAAGACGCGAGAAACTGGGATACCCACTAGAAGATGTGGCGGCGAGAATCGAATTCAACAAGTATAAAAAGAGAATGAAAAAGCGAAAAAAGGAGATGACACCTAAATCACAAACAAATGATGCTCCACACCACACCATTGACTTTGATACGTTTTTGTCTCAAAAACCAGATCTCTCACGAGTAACCGGGTCGGTCGATGTACCCGAAATTGAGTCTCATGTCAGCCTTGGTTATCACACACTGCGGGATGACGAAAACAGTGAGGAGATTTTGCAACGTATCCTGTCGGTGCCCGGTACTACTGAGGGGATAGCGCTCTTGTCATTTCGAACGAATGCTCCACCAATTTTCGTGGCTTCCATGTCGGGCATGGGTTGCGGACCTTTGTTAGCGTTGATAACTTCATCGTGCTTACAGATGCGTTCACAAGGTCACAATACGAACTCACATACTTCCAAACTTTTCGAAGAGGGCGAAATACTTGATTACGGCCAAACTTTAGAACAAAGCTGTCTTGCTTTAGAAACATTCTTCAACAAAAACAAAAGCGATTATTTGGATCACTTTCAATCCGCTCTTCTATTGTGGCACGAACATGCGGAGAAGGTTTGGTATGTCCCCAATTCGATCTATGGCGATTATCACGGTCAGAGTAAAGAAAATACAGAATCCACCCAGTCCACTTCAAAGCCTAATTTGAACAAACCAAAACCACGACAACGACCATTTTCTTACCGCCTTAGCTGCATGAGAACTCACTCTAAAAAGTACTCATACCAAAGAGAGGCATTGCTGCCATACCTGGGCCGTTGGGTGATTCCTTGGGATGATCTACACCAACTTCAATTGAGATCAAATTCAGGAAATGGGATCAATAGTGCCAGAAGCGAAGACCACGCGTCAAATCTTAACGCAGCACATGAAGGGTCTGATTGGGTAGTGAATCTCAAAGATTATGACGTCGAAATCTTAACAATCATTCACTCTTGCTGCGTTTCCGTTGCTATACCCCTGCGTCCATATCAACTTTGGAGTTCAAAGGCTTACTCTTCCAATACACTCCCTACAGATGGCACAGGTATGTTTGGAAGGCTTGGTGTCGATGCGAGGACCAAAAGTAATCACCGAAATAGTTTTGTCCATTTACGGCCCTCAACTGCAGGTAGGCGCTTGAAACATCTTTATTTCTCTGTGTTGTCGTCTGACAGTCCTTTTTTCAACGGCCAACGGCCACCCCCAGACATTTTGATTAGTATCGCAAACTTGCCTCGGCATTCTGTGATACTAGATCCATGCGCGGGCATCGGAACGGTCACTATAAGGGCGTCTCTTCAGTCCCACTTCGGACTGGGAGGAGACATTTTACCTGCTCTTTTTCAAGAGCAGGCGCCATATTTTCATCAGTGCAATCGGAAATTTCAACGAAGACAATATAGAGGTGCTGCAGATATGGCTGGATGGGACGCGACAATGCTTCCAATTCGCGAATCTTTTGTGGATGCAGTGATTTCGGACATTCCATTTGGTACATTTTTGTTCTGTGCAAGATTCACAGCGACCATGTCTTAAGACTAACTTTGATATTTTCCTTGTTTATCGATTTTAGGACAAAAGTGTTTGTCTCATAACGAGCTAAATGCATTCATGTCTGGGTTTGTCTACGAATGTGCAAGGGTGTTGGTCGAAAACAACGGTAAAATGATCCTTCTTTGCGGAGACTATGAAATTGTTCTGTCGAGTCTCGCGTGTTTGAATGAGAGATCTTCCCGCAGTAGTACAAATGAACAAGCCCGATCAAGGTTTGGCTCAAGAGAAAATGTTGTTTTCCATCTGCCGTGCGACACAGTGTTCCCTGTAAACATATCAGGGATTTTGGCATGGGTGATAGTTGTCCGTCGAGGTCCTGGAAGGCCCGTCCAACCTACACACTACCGAGAAAGACCAAAGAAGAGAAGTTTAAGTTACTTAAGATAACTGTATGCATTGTTTTCTACCGCTGTTAATCTACAACAAAAGAGATATTAGAGCATGGCGACAGACACAATCTTCCTGAAGCTTTCTCAGTTTTACTTTCAACATCATTTTGGGGGACATGTTGAGATGAGACGTTTTCATTCCCATGCCATCCGCTGTCCCATTCAATAATACTTCAATGAATCTAGACGCACCAAGGAAACCAACTCCATAACATTTCCCTCTACTAGGTGAGAACCCCCCTGCCACAACCACCCCAAGAGGAGCTACTTTCAGAGCATCATCCTCAACATTTTGATTTGAAATTTCATCGCTACTGTCACCAATGCAGGTCAAAGGGAACAATAAATCACCTGGATCTAACGTCCCTTTTCCATCGCAGAATATTTCACAGCGCAATAATGCTGGCAACGATAAAGACTGCAGCAATTGCTGACACAGACTGGAATGTGCGACAGACTCCGATTGCGAAAGCGGAGATGCGTTGATAATTGAACGGTAGGGTCTGCGATGCTTGTGTTTCTTTGATCTCTCGGACCTACTCGAGTGAAATTTTCCGAACCCATGCAGTATCTGAAGAAAGGGTACACCGAATGCACCTCTTACCACAACGACTGAATGATGACCACTTAACGAGGACCCATACGATTGAACTCGCTGGGATGACGGAATAAGGGAACTCCATCGAATTATATTTGTCTCTTTCCCGAAAACTTCTGTCTGCTCAATCACGCAATCCTGAGCTGATGATCCTTCATCATTGACCTTGGCTCGTCCATTGATTTTCTCACCTTTACCATGCTTTGATCGCTCATGAAGCTTTCGGACCCTACGCAAAGAAGTGTTCATCCTTCCCCATGAAGCTTCTATACATGTCCGAATAACCGCCCAATCGTTCCGTGTCCCAGTGGGACCGTCATCCGAACAGGACTCCTCCCAGTACGCGCGTCCTTCCTTTGTATCAGGATAATCTCTCGGAAATATAGGCAGAGGCGGGCATGCCTCCAATTGAGCTCTTGTATCCTCGGCCAGACCAATCGCGCACGCACCTTTCATGACAAAAGAGTGAAACAGTTCTGAGGCAATCGAAGGGTGACATAATATATCCCATCCAGAGCACGCGGCATTATGGGGTAGTTGTTTTAAGTGGAGATGATGTCCGTTGGGCTGATGTGACTTTACGAGTATTTTGTTCGGGTTTGTCTCGGAGATGATATGATCGACTTTCATGCCATCGCTCGGTGTTTGTCGTTGATTTCTATTTGATGCTGATGTCTCACAAGATAACAGAGCTGCGTTGAATTCAAAGAATGAACCGTGCCTCAAAAGGAGTTCATCACTGGCTACCTCAATGTCGCTCTGGTCTACACCAATCTTGCACATTTCAATGAATGTTTCACTGTTGAGGGACAACACCTCAGTCATCACCGACATCGAAAGCTTGCCTCGAATACGAAGAAGCGACACCGGCACTCTAGTAATACTTGCAGCAAAACCACCCATATCTATTGCAACGATTGTTTCAAGAAGCGAATACACATCGGGGCTTATTGATGGATGTACCATGATCGACACACTTGCTACGTTCATACTCTTGTTGTCACCACACCTATACAAGAAGCAGGCAGGTCCCACAGGTCTCATGGGAAAAGCATCCACTTCATATATCAAACCTTCTCCAATCATTGTCCCATCTAAGATCTCCTCACGGTTTAAAAAAGCTGCATCCGCACCACAAATTCTCTTGAGTAAAGACGTGACAACATCGATCGCCGAGGCGTGAGAACCCTCCGACTCACTCCGCACCATCATCACCAACGCACAACCATCCACCTCCCATGTGGCATCTTGCAAGGTACACTTGTCCCCCGCCAAACGCAAGGAGGCTCGACATCCGCGATTGGAATGAATGAGTGGTATCGACCATGAAAAGAGGGAATTGGACATGTGGAATCGTTTGGCGTGCCATTGGTGAGTCGGAGTCCAGCGGTTGTTAGTTTGGGTTTGGTCGATGTCGTGTGGTTCTTGTTTGGTTGGGAATGGATGGGATGGTTTCCACCAGGTGGAATGCGTGGATCTCAAGAGGGCTGGTTTTCTTCGGGCCCTTCGACAGGGAACGTTGGCCTTCGTAGCATTCTTTGCAGTGTTGATTTGGGGTACATCTGATGGTTTCTTTAATGTTGAGCTGTCATTACTCTTCAACAGGGTATCTTCAGGCATAGCCATCGATTCTCCGTCGAATCTACTGTCGCTGCTGTCACGATCATCATCCTTCGAAGTTCCCATTCCATAATCACCACGTGGATACCTATGCCGTCGTTGAGGCCTGTGACTCCCCGTCCTCCTCCTCAAATGACGAGACGACACCTTCCCTCCACCCGGCTCGCCCACCCTCCTCACGGCTTCATCCGCCGACGAGATCTCGGTAAGAACCAAACTGCGCCACAAGGATTTAATCTCCGGCAAGCGACGAGCACCGAATAAGCCGGCATGAACCGTGGCGGAGGCATCGAGGAATTGATGGGTGTTGTAGTCGTCGTGGCGGAGGCGTTTGCGTTGGTATTCGCGTTGGCGGGCGCGGCGGCTGGTGTCATCTTCGAGGTTTTTGGTGGGGGTGTTGCTGCGCTCTGTGGGGGTATTGGATGTGGGGCGCTCGCGCTTTGTTGTTGGTTTCATTTTTGGGTGGGTGAGAGATGATAGACTGTGAGTAGACTGTGATAGAATATTTCGATTGTATGGGATTTAAAGGGTTTCGGTATGTGGGCGAGTTCCATCTTGAAACTCTGTGTCCCACAAGGTAGCAGGCTGTAGCAGCCTAGGTAGAACTTTTTTGCGCACAAAGCTAAAAATCTCAGCATAGCCCCACATAGCCCCTCACGATACAAATAGGGAGGTATGGGGTATCAAGATTTTTTCAAAATCTTAGTTGTGTTGGAAACTGAGCCGTTTTCTCCTTCTTCTTCTTCTTCTTCTTCTCCTTCTTCTTCTCCTTCTCCTTCTCCTTCTCCTTCTTCTTCTTCAGTGAGACGGTTTTTTTGCTTTTTGCCAAAACAGGTACAGAACTATAAGTTGATCTTAACTTACCTGTAAAAAATTCCCGTTTTCGTTTGGACTTACATGGGTAGCTATTAAGTTCTAAGTTATCATTTACCTTTAAAAATTGTTAATAGTATGAAAGAAAACGTGTCAATTTTTATAAGAATGGTAATATGGTAACTTGAACTACTAGTCAATTTTTAGTAGAATGGTAATAGTAACTTGAAGTGATCAACGCATCAGTTTTTTACAAGAAAAGTAACGGTAACTTGAAGTGAACAACTTGTCATCTTTCACAAAAAATTGGAATGGTAATTTGAAGTGTAAGCCATTTCCAATAGTCAAAATACGGATTTACACCACGGCCGTGTCCCATAGTGAAAATACGGATTTACACAAAATACAGATTTACACCACAGCCGTGGCCCATAGTGAAAACACGGATTTACACAAAATACGGATTTACACCACAGCCGTGTCCCTGAGTGAAAATACGGATTTAAAACCACGGCCATGTCCCATAGTGAAAATACGGATTTAAACCACGGCCGTGTCCCATAGTGAAAATACGGATTTAAACCACAGCCGTGTCCCATAGTGAAAATACGGATTTCTTTCACCACGGCTGTGTCCCGTAGTGAAAATACGGATTTCACCACGGCCGTGTCCCGTAGTGAAAATACGGATGTACACCACGGCCGTGTCCCGTAGTGAAAATACGGATTTACACCACTGTGTCCCATAGTGAAAATACGGATTTACACCACGGCCGTGTCCCGTAGTGAAAATACGGATTTACACCACCGTGACCCATAGTGAAAATACGGATTTCCACCACGGCCGTGTCCCGTATTGAAAATATGGATTTCACCAGGGCCTTGTGACATAGTGAAAATACGGATTTCAACACGGCCATGTCTCATAGTGAAAATACGGATTTACACCACGGCCGTGTCCCATAGTCAAAATACGGATTTACACCACGGCCGTGTGCCGTAGTGAAAATACGGATTTACACCACGGCCGTGTCACATAGTGAAAATACAGATTTCAACACGGCTGTGTCCCATAGTGAAAATACAGATTTACACCATGGCCGTGTCCCATAGTGAAAATAAGGATTTACACCACAGCCGTGTCCTTTAGTGAAAATACGGATTTCACCACGACCGTGTCCAATAGTGAAAATACGGATTTACACAAAATACGGATTTACACCACGGCCGTGTCCCGTAGTGAAAATACGGATTTACACCACCGTGACCCATAGTGAAAATACGGATTTCCACCACGGCCGTGTCCCGTATTGAAAATATGGATTTCACCAGGGCCTTGTGACATAGTGAAAATACGGATTTCAACACGGCCGTGTCTCATAGTGAAAATACGGATTTACACCACGGCCGTGTCCCATAGTCAAAATACGGATTTTCACCACGGCCGTGTCCCGTAGTGAAAATACGGATTTACACCACGGCCGTGTCACATAGTGAAAATACAGATTTCAACACGGCTGTGTCCCATAGTGAAAATACGGATTTACACCATGGCCGTGTCCCATAGTGAAAATAAGGATTTACACCACAGCCGTGTCCTTTAGTGAAAATACGGATTTCACCACGACCGTGTCCAATAGTGAAAATATGGATTTACACAAAATACGGATTTACACCACGGCCGTGTCCCATAGTGAAAATACGGATTTACAAGTGAAAATACAGATTTCCACCACGGCCGTGTCCCATAGTGAAAATTCGGATTTCAACACGGCCGTGTCCCATAGTGAAAATACGGATTTACACCACGGCCGTGTCCCATAGTGAAAATAAGGATTAACACCACCGCCGTGTCCTTTAGTGAAAATACGGATTTCACCACGGCCGTGTCCCATAGTGAAAATATGGATTTACACAAAATACGGATTTACACCACGGCCGTGTCCCATAGTGAAAATACGGATTTACACAGATTTCCACCACGGCCGTGTCCCATAGTGAAAATTCGGATTTCAACACGGCCGTGTCCCATAGTGAAAATACAGATTTACACCACGGCCGTGTCCCATAATGATAATACGGATTTCACCACGGCCGTGTCCCTTAGTGAAAATACGGATTTCACCACGGCCGTATCCCATAGTGAAAATATGGATTTACACAAAATACGGATTCACACCACGGCCGTTTCCCATAGTGAAAATATGGATTTACACCACGGCCGTGTCCCATAGTGAAAATACGGATTTCAACACGGCCGTGTCTAGTGAAAAAATGGATTTACACCACGGCCGTGTCCAATAGCCAAAATACCGATTTACACCATGGCCGTGTCCCGTAGTGAAAATACGGATTTCACCACAGCCGTGTCCCATAGTGAAAATACGGATTTCAATTCGGCCGTGTCCCATAGTGAAAATACGGATTTTACTACGGCCTTGTCCCATAGTGAAAATACGGATATACACCTTGGCCGTGTCCCATAGTGAAAATACAGATTTCAACACTGCCGTGTCTCATAGTGAAAATACGGTTTTACACCACGGCCTGGTGCAATAGTCAAAATACCGATTTACACCACAGCCGTGTCCCATAGTGAAAATTCGGATTTACACCACGGCTGTGTCCCATAGTGAAAATACGGATTTCAACACGGCTGTGTCCCATAGTGAAAATAAGGATTTCCACCACGGCCGTGTCCCATAGTGAAAATACGGATTTACACCACGGCCGTGTCCCGTAGTGAAAATATGGATTTACACAAAATACGGATTTACACCACGGCCGTGTCCCATAGTGAAAATACAGATTTACACCACGGCCGTGTCCCATAGTGAAAATACGGATTTCAACACAATGGTGATTTACACAAAATACAGAATTACACAATGGCCGTGTCCCATAGTGAAAATACGGATTTACACCACGGCCGTGTCCCATAGTGAAAATACGGATTTACACCACGGCCGTGTCCCATAGTGAAAATACGGATTTCAACACGGCCGTGTCTCATAGTGAAAATACGGATTTACACCACGGCCGTGTCCAATAGTCAAGATACCCACCACGGCCATGTCCCATAGTGAAAATACGGATTTCACGACGGCCGTGTCCCATAGTGAACACCACGGCCGTTTCCTATTGGCCGTTTTCCATAGTCAAAATACAACGACCATCTATGCTAATGTATTGGGAATGTTGTCAATCCCACATTCCATGAATGACCCTCCATGCATATGTACAGGGGAAATTTAGGTAGCCATGATTTTTTGAATTTTAGCTTCAACCTTGTTTTTACTTTCAGTACCACATTGCAATAATGAACATCTATGAATCCTGCATGAAGTGTTTTTCCCAGTTAGTCCCACTAACTATGATGTGCATGGAAATGTGTTGCTTATACATAAAATTTTCTGGATACGTGAGTACGTCATGACAAGAATGAAATAGCTATGCATATGTATAGGGAAAGTTGTCAATACGTCATTCCATGAATGACCCTCCATTCATATGTATAGGGGAAATTAAAGTAGCCATGATTATGATCAAATGGATCCAACGTTGCTTCGACTTTCAGTACCACATTACAAGAATGACAATCTATGAACATGTTTAGGGGTCGTTGTCATTCCCACTGACAACAGTAGCCCTCTATGCAATGGCCATGATTTTAAGATGAATCATAGCTTCAATGTTAATCTCATAAATCTGTTGTCCAGACCATTTGCACCTCTTCTGATTTATTGTAGCAATGCTTCAAAGTTTATATTCATAAGAAATGGCGAGTTCAGGATCATTTGATGATGGAACGACTAAAAAGAATCCAGGCAAGATGGAAACAATTGTTATTAGATTGTAATTTTTATTCCTTATAATCATTTTCATATTCATCTTATGGACTTTTCATTTTCAGATGAATCATTGACGATGCAGATTTTGAGAAATAGTGAGATTGCGAAGTACAATAAAAGAAAGCTTAACAAACAACAAGCCAATAAAAGACATCGTGAAAAATGCGCTGAGGAAAAGAAAAACATACAACAACAAAATGAGGTCTATTACCAAAAATACAAAGATACTATTTGCCAGAAAAGGAAGGAGCACTACGAGGTCAACATGGATTCGATTTGCAAGAAGAGGAAGGAGCACTACGAGGGCAATGTGGATTCCATTTGCAAGAAGAGAAAGGAGCACTATGAGGGCAATGTGGATTCCATTTGCCAGAAGAGGAAGGAGCACTACGAAGGCAATGTGGATTCCATTTGCAAGAAGAAGAAGGAGCATTACGAGGGCAATGTGGATTCCATTTGCCAGAAGAGGAAGGAGCACTATGAGGGCAATGTAGATTCCATTTGCAAGAAGAAGAAGGAGCACTACGAGGGCAATGTGGATTCCATTTGCAAGAAGAGGAAGGAGCACTATAAGGGCAACATGGATTCCATTTGCAAGAAGAGGAAGGAGCACTACGAGGGCAATGTGGATTCCATTTGCAAGAAGAGGAAGGAGCACTACGAGGGCAACGTGGATTCCATTTGCAAGAAGAGGAAGGAGCACTACGAGGGCAATGTGGATTCCATATGCCAGAAGAGGAAGGAGCACTACGAGGGCAATGTGGATTCCATTTGCCAGAAGAGGAAGGAGCACTACGAGGGCAACGTGGATTCCATTTGCCAGAAGAGGAAGGAGCACTACGAGGGCAATGTGGATTCCATTTGCAAGAAGAGGAAGGAGCACTACGAGGGCAATGTGGATTCCATTTGCCAGAAGAGGAAGGAGCACTACGAGGGCAATGTGGATTCCATTTGCAAGAAGAAGAAGGATCATTACGAGGGCAATGTGGATTCCATTTGCCAGAAGAGGAAGGAGCACTATGAGGGCAATGTAGATTCTATTTGCAAGAAGAAGAAGGAGCACTACGAGGGCAATGTGGATTCCATTTGCAAGAAGAGGAAGGAGCACTATAAGGGCAACATGGATTCCATTTGCAAGAAGAGGAAGGAGCACTACGAGGGCAATGTGGATTCCATTTGCAAGAAGAGGAAGGAGCACTACGAGGGCAACGTGGATTCCATTTGCAAGAAGAGGAAGGAGCACTACGAGGGCAATGTGGACTCCATATGCCAGAAGAGGAAGGAGCACTACGAGGGCAATGTGGATTCCATTTGCCAGAAGAGGAAGGAGCACTACGAGGGCAACGTGGATTCCATTTGCCAGAAGAGGAAGGAGCACTACGAGGGCAATGTGGATTCCATTTGCAAGAAGAGGAAGGAGCAGCTACGAGGGCAATGTGGATTCCATTTGCCAGAAGAGGAAGGAGCACTACGAGGGCAACGTGGATTCCATTTGCCAGAAGAGGAAGGAGCACTACAAGGCCAACGTGGATTTAAAAGAAGGAGGTTGGATTCCATTTGCCAGAAGAGGAAGGAGCACTACGAGGGCAACGTGGATTCCATTTGCCAGAAAAGAAAAGATCATTACAGAAGCCATTCAGATTCAATTCGATCAAAAAAGAGAACACATTATTCAGATTTGAAAACCACCAAAGAGACTCAAGGAAAATGTGAATCGTCAAGAGTTACTGAAGGTGATGGCAGAAATTTGAGAATGGCAACAACATCAATTGAAAGTGGGCAACAGCTCAGTGTAGATCAAATTAAGGGCTATTTGACGAACCGATTGACACAAGAAAGGTTGGAGAATTTAGTTCAGAAAGTGAAAGACAAATTGATCATGTCAACAACTGTCGAAGGGGATCGGAACAGACATCGTACGCACGTTTGTGTTGTGTGTGATTGCCTTATTATCGGAATGGAGAGTGTACACTACATTGAGAAAGATCAATTGCTCATTAATTCTTCCAGGTTGTGCGTTTCAGAATATGAACAATATTATGATGGGATTTCTTTGCACAGAGAGTTGGTTCAGCAGTATCAAGTACAGGACGATGATTTGAAGCATTTGTTGTTGTCTCCAAGAGCTATTGTCAATGAAAGAGGCTATGAGTGCTGTGATTGTTGTTACAGAAGTTTGGCAGCAACCAAAAAAGAAAGCAGTGAATACAATCCTCCAAAATTTGCTATTGCAAATGGATTTGCTATTGGTCACATTCCAGAAACCATTTCATTTTGTGGTAAGGATGGTGCACATCATGAAAGGCATATTGATGCGGAGAGGGACTTGGATGACCTTATCTGTGCAGCAATAAGTCCAGTCCGTCCATTTGGATATGTTCACGCCTACACTGCTGGGAGTCAAAAATCAATCAAGGGACATTTTTCTTTGTTCAGTGTGGATCAGTCTCATGTTGGCGGGGCATTACACAAATATCGAAGTACTGGAGCAGGAAAGAATATCTATGTAGTGTTATGTGGCAGAATGACTCCAGAACAAAAAACGATAGTAAGAAGGCAGGCTGAGTTGGACACTGATTTGTTCATGGATCTTTTGACATGGTTTATCAAAGAATCTCGTCATGGAGGGTACAAGGATGTTAATCCACCAGATGAGTGTCCAGATCCAGTTATTGTTCTTCAAGAAGAAGACAATGAGAATAATACCGACAATTCTGTTGATTCGAATTTGGAATGCAAGATGGATGGAAAAACTTACTACTTTTCAAGTGAAGCCCAAAATCCGACTCAAGATAATTCTGTATTCGACAATTCTGAGGACTTTGTTCATGCTATGCTCAATTCAGCTGCTCCAACTATGTTGATGTATGGGGGAAGTTATCTAAAAGGACATGAAATCAATTTGGAGGATGCATTTCCAATTCAATTTCCTTTCGGCACAGGAGGTCCCAATTGTGGAAAAAAGAGAAAAGTAGATGTGTCTCATGAAGCATGCTTACATCACTACATGAGATTGTCATTGAATCAGTTTATGCGCCCAGACTTTATCTTGGTTTGCTATCAGCTCATGTGTCGGAGTACGTCATATACGACGGGCTTGATTAAGTGTCGTTCCAACTTTCAAGGAAGATCTTTAGGAGATATGATTTCAAAGCTTTCCATCAGTGATGTCCACTTGGCAGCAAAACAATTAAATAGAATGCAAGCACAGAATAATCAATTGCAGACAAATTCATCTGGAGCATCTTTTTTGAAATCCGTGACAACTGCATGCAAAGTTCTTGGACATACAACGGAAGCTGCAAAAGAAGCGAGGAAAAAGTTGTATGCGCTTTGCGATCGGTTCGGCTCCCACAGCATCTTTTTTACTGTTACACCAGATGATGAATGTAACTTTCGTGTGCGCATGTATGCAAACCAGGGAAAGGAAATTCACGTACCTTCTCCTCATTGCACCGACTCAGAATGCATTTATGACTTTGAACTTCGATTTCGAAAAAGGACAAGGTATCCTGGAGCATGTTCGTTGGATTATCAAGCAGCCATACAAGCTGTTTGCGAATTGCTAGGATGGGATTACAAGAATAATTGTTCCAAAGGCATTGGCATGTTTGGGAAATGTAAGGCGTTTGTAAGAGCTGATGAAGAACAGGGAAGATTTACATTACATGGTCATTGTTTGGTTTGGATTGAGAGATTTGATGAAATAAGGGAATTGTTTTTTGATGAAGATCAATTGATTAGGCAAGCAGCACGTGATGAGATTTGTGCTTATGTGGACAAATGCTTTTGCTCTGATTACGAATACAGTCCAGATCTAGAAGTGATTCATGAAGAGTGTAAGACTTGTGGAACCATCGAAGAATTGTTTGAAGAAGCGGATGCACAAACATTGCGGGACTGCAGAAATGAAAATTTCACCAGGGAACTAGGAGGCACAATAAATGTTTATTAAAAATTAGAATACCTGCTTCTTTGAAAAAAGAATTTCGATATCAGATTTAAATGTTGGAGTTTTATATTTATTTGCGGGAGCTTTAATTTTACATCTATAAGGTCTGTTTGTATTATCAGAAATCAAATAAACTCCAAATTCTCCAATCTCTTCGTCAAATTTTGAATTCAGATTGCTTCCGCAGTCTTCCCCACTGTCTTCCTTCGAATCAAATGGATTCTCATCATAAGTCGAAAATTGCCCGATCATTTTTGTTGCAAGTGCTTTCCTGTAAAATTGCTTCTCACAATTGGGAAAGAAAAATCCACGTGACTGACACATTATTACTAAAATCAGAATGATGGCAACCCAACACTTTCAAACAAACATAATCAATTTTGTCCAACCCAAACGTATTGTCCAAAAGATGAAGCATATAAACTACAGCAGGGGGACAAGTCAAATTCTTATCATACCCTTGAATCTTGTACTGAATTTGTTTCAACGATGGCGGAGTAAACATCTGAAAATGATGGTAATTTTGGACATCATTCGCTTTTTTGGACACTTCCAGTAGAATGCTATGTTTCATGGAATTGGAAGAAAGTGGATAAATTGCAAAATACTTGGACAATTTGTTCAAACACAATGTCACGGCAGCAGCATTATCAGTGTTCCAAGGAACATAGATGCTCGCGGATCCACTTGTATAACAAGCGTGTTGTGAGTTCATAGAACAATGCATTACTCCTTCAACATCAAAGTCCCCCATGTATATCTTCTTGTTCATAAGCATGTTCAGGAGATCACATTCGAAGAAATTTTTCATTTCTGGAAATTAAAGATGTCGATTTGCATTTGCTTCGATGGGATCAAGCTCAATCTAACAAATGAGAAATGCAATAAGATCAATTCACAGGTTGTGACGACACGATATAACTAATAAAAGAATTAACACTTACCTGGTGCATTTGATAATTGGAGTAAGCAAGAAGTCCCTTGAGCTCTTGAATGAGCGTTCCTCGCTTCCCGGTGACATATTTCGCATGGCGCCCTCCACGGCAAAATGCATCTTCATTGTCACCACACATGATCTTTGATTCTTTGGCAGTGATGACTTGAACATGCTTAAATTGGGCTTCCAAAATCCAAACCCGAGCCTCGTCAAATTTGGCTGAAGTAGGCAAAGTGCCCATGTAACTTGAATTCACATACCACATCCCTATAAACAAGCAGTGGCCAGAAACTGAAACAGTGTTAATAAATGATGTGTTAATTTATCACGGTAACATGACTACGATGCTCACCCTGAATGGATTCGCTAGATGACTCTGCAATCTTCCTCGACGTCTCAAGCGGTTCTGAAGTCATCGAATCTTTAGAAATAAACATAAAGGCTCTGGTCTTCCAAAACAATGCTTCACTTACGGGTGTTTCCATGTGCTGAAAAAGTGGAAACAGGTTTCTTAGGCTTTTTCGTCTTGGTTTTTTGGCTGTCTGCAGTATCAGGGTTTTTCCTCTTCTGATTATCGGCGGCATTACCAACTGAAAGCACAGCCAAACACTTTATTAGAAAATACCAAAAGAAGATGCATATAACAGAATTTTGGAAACAAATAACTTACCTTCGTGAGGTGCAAAAGAGGATTCCATTTCATCTCTAAAATCTTGAAAAACAGATTCCTCATCATACTCTTCCGGCAAATCCAAACCATCAACAGAACTCCTGAGAGTTGCAACCTTGGTAGTCACCAACTTAAAAAATACATCCCACAATACCCAGCAAATTGCATTTCTAAACGCTGGCACATCCACAATCATGGCGGCACTCAACCTCTCCTCCAAACCAAGAAATGGATTGAAGCGAGGCACACTCATCCTCCCGGTAACATTTGTGGAGCAATAGCGTACAACCCCAAAAACAGCAAGCGAATAATCATTTGTCTTCCAATTGTCTCTTGGCAAAGAAATCAAGAAATCCTCGTCCTTCATTGGGAACAACTCAGAGAGCTTCGTCTTCTCACTGAAAGGATCAAGATTTGCAACAGTCCTAGTCTTTAATATCACAGCGCCTTGGTTCGTGTCTTCAACTGAAAGCAAATCCATGAAAATATCACCAAGGGCAGCCCAAGGAAACTTCGCAGGGATGCCTTTCCTTTCAGACACATAACCAGTCAGCATCGGTTCAACTGACTCAACAGCAGCAGCTAATCCATAATCGTACGAAAAGACAAAGAGAAAAGGCCCAGAACTCGTGGCAACTACTGCCAGAGCACTGAATTGGCCCCGGTCCTATTCCCAACTGGACACCATTTATCGACTTCCTCCTTCCATACAGTCCCGTAATCAGTAACACTCTTTGTATTGTCTGTTTCCCACTCCAACACTACTGGGACGATAACTCGATCATGGTCGTTACCAAAAGTCTTCCAAGCTGATAAAAGCAAGAGCTTCAATGCATCCGTTGCTAAACCTTTCTTTTCGTGCTGCTGAGCTGCTGTCCCTCCGAAAAATTGAATAAAGAACTTTGGGGGTAGAACGAAGCATCGAAACTTTTTCCCATCGGGAGTTGGAATGTCGATCCTGATCAAATAAGATTTCTTTGCATCTTCTGGAAACTCTTCAGACCTCACCGACAATGTCGAATTTTGTTCCTGCAACCCGATGGAGTCATCGGAAAAGGTGAACAAGCTAACGCCTTCAATGAATGATTGATTTCCGACAAAACACCCTTAATCTCCGTTAACTGATTGACTACCGCCCGAGAACAACCACTAACAGAAGAGATATTGCTCATTTCCGGTAGATCGCTAGATTTGTTTATGTTTATGTTGATCGATCGCGGATCCTTATCAGCATCAGTCTCAACACTGATTGGACGACAAAACGAAGTCCACACAGATAGCATAGTCCTTAGCATCTGGAATGAGGATTAAAAATGAAGTCAGTAACAAAACGCTTAAAAAATAAAACGGTATGAAACAGAAACACAATACAACAAATGGTAAACTTACACCCATTTCTTGAAGAGTCAAAGGAGTAACAACACTGTTCTGTGGAATCTAAAATTAATTTTGACAATATAAGAACCGAAACCACAGACAAGAGTAAACAAATGACAAAATGCTTACCTCAGACATTTCTGTCACGTCGTCACCTTTTGCAGCATCAGAGACTTTCTCGTCGTTGGAATTTGGATTCATGTTTGACTGGAATGATAATTTGACAATAATGACGATGAGATGTAAGCAAGACCAAATACTGCCACATAGAGAAACCACAAGAAGCAATGAACACCAAAATAACACTGTCACTAATAATTGTGACCTCTCCAACAAGGCACAACAGGTAATACTTCTAACCTAAATCAAAATATGGTGAAATCAAAATTAATTAGTAAATTCGTTATAAAAATATAAAAAGAAACCTTCATCAAAGCAGAGCTACAAAAATACATACCCAAAAAGAATACCAAACCTCATAATTTGAAAAGAGTCCACTGTGTAACAATCAGCCTTCCCTAAAAAAGCAACCATCCAACAATCCAAACACAAAAATCACTCCTACAAACAGCCACCTCTCTAATTTCAACACAATCAATTTAGAAATCATATCATCCCACTGAATGTGTATTGTTCAAATAATGCATCAATCACTCACAACCACCAAAATGCCACAAAAGGTTGCACAACGCCAACACACAAAACCCAACTGACATCCACCTCTGTAATCACCCAACTTAAAAAAGACGGATCAGTAGGTACCAAAATCCACTTATTGACTAAATCTGTCATACAAAAAATAACAGAGCGTCAGTACTATAAATAGTACATTCATAATAAAAGAACCATGTCACGACAGCTACAAAAAAACATACCATGCGAGAATCACGAACCCAATAATTCAAAATGAGTCAACTGTACAACAACCAGCTTCCCCTAAACCCACTAACTGTGTATTGTTCAAATTGTGCATCCTACCACCAAAATCCCACAAAACGTTACACAACGCCAAAACACCACACCCAACTGACATCCAGCCATCCTATCACCCAACTCAATGAAAACAGAAAATCCTCACAATAACTGCTGAACATCTGACAGAATCCTTCTCAACTGACTATTGTATTAAAACAAATAAGAGAAAGTCAGAATTATAAATCAAAACCGAGACAGCACAAAATAAATATGAAAAAGCAATATAAAACTTACAAGCAAATGAGTGTCCAAAGATGCAGTCACCCACAAATACCAATTAAAGCAATCCCTTGGTGATTACAGCAATCGCTTGATGTAACATACCTCTGTGTCTTCTACTTTAACTGGAACTGTCAAATACAAAAACGGAACGTCAGAACTGACATAACTACACCACAACAACAAAATCAAAGAAAGTCAACACCAAACCAGAAGCAACAAACAGCAGACCACCAACACCGACAGTACATACCTAGTTGTCTGTTTGCTCAACTGTAACGTGTGAAAAATAAAACAAAAAGAACAATGTCAGAATTAAAAAATCTACACTGCAGAGCAAAGTCAACACCAAGCCACACACCGTCACAACCCCACATCAGCACCGCTGCCAAATACTACAAACAAAGCAAGCAAGTACTCAAGAACCATACCAAACCAGATTTGAACACGACGACGACAAGATGCAACAAAAAAAGCACAAAGACGTCGTTGCCACGCTAAAACATGTTGCACAACGAAGCTATCACCGTAGCAATCCCACGTTAAAGCCACTGCAAAACACTAGCAACAAAGTAAACAGCCAATCTAAAACGATACCACCCCAACGATGCACACAACGACAACACCATGCAACAAAATGGAGCACAAGGCGGCGACGCCGTGCTACAGCTTGCTGCACGACGACGCCATCACACCACACAACCAAATATCCCAACCTCCCAGTGATGACACATCACTAGCTCGTTGATACCATAGCGAACCAAAGCCAACACAACCAAAAAAAGACAAAAGGGAACGAACCCAACAAAACCAAACACTCACCTAACTATTGTGCAATGAAATGTGATCTACTGTTGCATCTTCCCTTGCATAAACTATCCTCTAAACACTAAAATACTGTTAAAAACATCTAGAGATTTTCACCAGCAGCTCGCAGTGTTAAATTACCATGTAACTTTAAATAACTGCACAGGATTCCCCGAACAAACATGTCAAAAATCGAAGACATTTCACACAGGCAATTTGTTATATTGCCTGATTTATCAAAGCATTCCCGCTTCATTTATCACAAAATTGCATAACAATCAACAAGAACAAAATCGATCGTTTCACGGTACTCAACCTTCTTCTAATTCAAAACACATACGCAGTTCACCGAAAACCTTCTGCATCATAATGACCGGTACACTATAACGTCATAACATTCATTATCATGCAGCATCCAAAATCTGACGTCAGAACGAACGGAATCAAACATGTCACGGTACTCAACCTTCTTCCACTATGACACGTACGTACTTCACCCAAAAACCTTCTCCGATCAAAATGACGGTACCTTATAATAACATAGGAACTTCAAAAGACTACAACATAAAAACTAAACTTCCAGCAAAAATAGCTTCCACTGCCAAAAAATCTTGCAGCGGCTGCTGGTAATGTAAAGAGTATAGTAACTTTCGGTAACAGGTTATGAGCGCAAAATCCACCCGAAAATGAAGTTCATTCTGGGGTGAAATCGGAGCTCACCCCAAAACAAAATGATTACTACTGGGGTGCTGGTGTGTGACGTTTTTTGTTGCTGTAAGGACGGTGTACCCGTGGGTTAGGCTGCGTCATTGGAAACACTTATGATAAGATAATAATGGTGGTCTAGAGTAGGACCCACCCAACTCGGACCACTGATACCCTCAAAAAGGGGTCCATCAACTCAGGTTGCCTCGAGGGGGGCTGCCAGACCCCGACCAATGCCCATGGGGGCACGGCCGGGCGGCCCTGAGTGCTGGATACCTCCTTAAGAATACCAGGGTGGGATGGGTGGGCAAAATTAAGACTATTACTGAGGAACCGATCAAGCTACGGAGGCGACCTATTCAATCCAATCACTGCAATTGCTACTGGCAGTGATGGCTTCTGATGAAAAGTGAGGCTCCTGAGAGGCAGTGGCAGGCAGGAGCTCCTAGCAGTGGAGATCACGCCGGTTTTACCTCTGTGTCACTTCTAGGCACTTCTTGTGCCATTTCTAGGCTTTTCTTGTTCTTTTTATAAGATTTTGGGGTTCTCATGCAGGAAGAACAAGTGGGATCAAGGGGGTTGCTCTTGGGTTCGCTTCCAGATCGCAAGGCCTACAGTAAAATAACCCTAATAAAAATCCCTCTCTTTCGCCTACTCTTCCGTATCACTGCAAACGAAAAACACCGGTAACCTCCCCGTACACTCGCAAAAAGTCAGAGAGTACGGGGAGGTTACCGGAATTTCAAGAGTGTACGGGTGGGTTACCGGTTTTTTTATACATTACTTAAGCCGCATTTTCGTTTATCACGCTAAACTTTGAAGCAAAAAAATCTTCCGAGTGGTTGTTTGTTTCATGAATCACATTTTGCAAATCACGAGTTGTCAACAGCAAGATCACCTGTTGGGTCTAGTTTTGGTTTCAATTCTAGGCTTGATCTGTGATTTCATTTGGTGAGTACGCTTTGGGCCTATTCATATTTTCAAAATAATATGGTACTATCAGAAGTGACTGCGCCAAAAAATGAGAACACATGAGAATAATAAGTGGGGCTGAAAATTGGCGTAGTGTGTCTACGTGTTTGTTACTTATTCCTTTGTATCACATCACCTAATTCTTGTGTGGCGTATTTGTATGATAATACAGTTTTAGTACATCTACGTATGGTACCATACTACAACAATGGTGCTTGACCCAGACACAACAGTATGGTACAAGAGCAGTGCGCCCTCTCACTGCTTTCACATCACACAATTATTTTTTTCAATTACATCACTGATACCCCACCGGCCCATCATGGGAATGGCCGAAACTCAGTCCACAGACTGAGTTATCCCTCCCGCCTTGCACCGCCATGTTGCCAACAACAATTGGCAGCGGCGGATATATTTTGGGGGTGAGTAATCACGATTTCATCTTGTTCTACAGCATTATACTCACGACACGGCCAATTTTTTTTTCAATTAATTAGTTGCAGGCCTGCCGGCGAAATCGCCGAAACTCAGTCCACAGACTGAGTTAGGCATTGCGCCTTGGCCCGCCGTGTTGCCAACAACAATTGGCAGCGGCGGGTATATTTTGGGGGTGAGTTTTCATGAACTCACCATTTTTTGCACTATAATACTCACCACACGGCCAATTTTTTTTCAATTAATTAGTTGCAGGCCTGCCGGCAAAATCGCCGAAACTCAGTCCACAGACTGAGTTAGGCATTGCGCCTTGGCCCGCCGTGTTGCCAACAACAATTGGCAGCGGCGGGTATATTTTGGGGGTGAGTTCTCATGAACTCACCATTTTTTGCACTATAATACTCACCACACGGCCAATTTTTTTCAATTAATTAGTTGCAGGCCTGCCGGCAAAATCGCCGAAACTCAGTCCACAGACTGAGTTAGGCATTCGCCTTGGCCCGCCGTGTTGCCAACAACAATTGGCAGCGGCGGGTATATTTTGGGGTGAGTTTTCATGAACTCACCATTTTTTGCACTATAATACTCACCACACGGCCAATTTTTTTCAATTAATTAGTTGCAGGCCTGCCGGCAAAATCGCCGAAACTCAGTCCACAGACTGAGTTAGGCATTCCGCCTTGGACCGCCATGTTGCCAACAACAATTGGCAGCGGCGGGTATATTTTGGGGGTGAGTTTTCATGAACTCACCATTTTTGCACTATAATACTCACCACACGGCCAATTTTTTTCAATTAATTAGTTGCAGGCCTGCCGGCAAAATCGCCGAAACTCAGTCCACAGACTGAGTTAGGCATTCCGCCTTGGACCGCCATGTTGCCAACAACAATTGGCAGCGGCGGGTATATTTTGGGGGTGAGTTTTGATGAACTCACCATTTTTCGCACTATTATACTCACCACACGGCCAATTTTTTTCAATTAATTAGTTGCAGGCCTGCCGGCGAAATCGCCGAAACTCAGTCCACAGACTGAGTTAGGCATTCCGCCTTGGACCGCCATGTTGCCAACAACAATTGGCAGCGGCGGGTATATTTTGGGGGTGAGTTTTGATGAACTCACTATTTTTGACCCTATTATACTGACCACACGTCCATTTTTTCTAATTAATTAGTTACAGGTGTACTGGCGAAATCGCCAAAACTCAGTCCACAGACTGAGTTTGGCATTCCGCCTTGGACCGCCATGTTGCCAACAACAATTGGCAGCGGCGGGTATATTTTGGGGGTGAGTTTTGATGAACTCACCATTTTTCGCACTATTATACT